>JBBPCZ010000034.1:8221075-8241315 GCA_037974445.1 Brycinus macrolepidotus
CTTGGTGAATGGGTTAAATGCAGAGGAAGAATTTCGTGCTGTTCACATTGTGTGCTGTGGTGTGTTCACGTATGACCAAATGATCACTAAGAATGTCTGAGACATTGGTTTACAGTGTATATATGTGTATGTGTCTGTGCACCATTTTCACACACCTTTTAGCTGAACAATACGTTTTCTCCAGAAGAACTACTACAAATTCTTATATGCATGAAATTCTATTGAATTTGCATTGTATGGAAAACAGCTGCAACTTTCTTTATCCAAAAATAACTGAAAATTGTGTCGAGCAGTTTAGTGCACATGTGGGGCATTAAACATGATATGCAAATGAGTGGTATAACACTTGCGTTCTATCCACAGGGGTGTAGATAGAATGCATGTGATGCCACATGAGCTGTGCAGTGCTGCATTTTCATTTGAACTAACACAGGTTAAGTTCATGGGGTTTTTTTGTTTTTTTGTTTTGTTTTGTTTTTTCTCAGAAAAGATGTGTTGTTTTTTTTTTTTCAGAATTTGCATGGTCGGATTAGCGAATTATAAATATGACTCATGATGATCAAGCACTTTTAAAGAACCTATTTTCTCTCTTCAGCCTAACTACTGACGTCCTGAACAGGATTTGCGGTCCGTCAATGAGGAACTACAGGCTCATCTTTTGCCATAACCTGAAGCAGCCATAGATGATCTTTCGATTCACTGCTAGTGAGTGGAGCAGGAGATAAGTTGAACTTCTGGGTGTTTGAAGTAAAACAAGGTGAGCAATGGTCTTGTAAAAGAATGCATTCACATTACTTCTTATGTGCCTAACGATCTATAATGAAAAGTGAACAGTCAAGGCCACCAAATAGATGTCAACAAGCCAGCATCCTTGCCTCAGATTTGTATACATATAACATCACTTCTGAACTTACATTGAAGCTAATAGAAATCAGTAGTGGTGGGTACTTCAAATTTTATATGACAGAGAACTTGTCTTAATGTGACATGACTAGTAGCCCTGCAGCCCAGCCACCTGTTAGCATCGGTGTGGTCCACATCTGAAGTGGCCTGCATGATCTGTGAGATCCTCGAACATGACAGGCACCTCACTTATGTAACCCTCCCTCTGTCCTGGACTCCGATCTAGATCAGAGCTCCAGCTCCAGCTCCCAGGATGGGAGTGGCCCCATTCCAGTTCCAACTTGTTTGGGTTTTTTTTCCTTTGTGTTTGTAGTGTTTGTCTGTGCCCCATCTGAGTACGTGTTGGTGGGATCATCTCTGTGACTGTGCTCTCTGTGGTTTTTGGCCATGCAGAGCGACTGAAGCAGCCTGGCTGTGGAAGCGATGAGGAAGAGCCTCTCACCTTCCCTCAACGACTCCCTCAACACAACCAGGGTGTTTGGCATCCCCCTGGAGGAGGTGCAGCAGAGCGGTCAGCCAGGGCAGGAGGTCCCCCTACTGGTCAGGACCATCGTAGAGTACATCGAGGAGCACGGTGAGTACCGGTGCGCCTTCTCATATTCGGACACCATAATTTCATTAAGGATGTAATTAATAACATGTTTTAACCTTACCTTGTATCTTTTTGCTGTTTAAAATGCAGAACATGTGAGTCATACAGACCTGCCCTATACTGACAAATTGCCACAGTTTCTTTAAAGTGGAGTTTTTGATTTTATAGAGATATTTTAATTTAATTCTACTTTTTGTTTTTAATTTGGGTACGCTAAAGTGGATGTGTGTTCCTCATTCTGTGGTTTTTATGTATTATAAATCATTTTTTATTTTGCAAATATTTACCAACTGATCCGTTGTCCTTCACTAATTATTAGAAGTTTCGTAAGTAAGCTTTACTTACTTAATAAGTACATTTTTATATAAAAACAAAAAAATGTTGTTTGCGGTGACTGTCAGATAATTGTGACCTCGCTCTGTTCTTTCTCTCTTGTGTAACATTACACCAGCCCGAAAACATGACAAGGCTAGTAACAGGCCAGATTTATCATATGATACGATAGTGCACAGTGTGCTTTTATTTTCACATTTCACCTCAGGGATCCTGTCACTGGCTAAATGGTAGTTTAGATAACATCTGGCAAGTGTATTGCCTTAATTATTAATCTGAGTGGATTTTTGGCATTCTAACCTCAGGATAAAAATGTCAAACTGGAGGCATTTAAGTGCCTTTGTTCTCTACAACAGCCTTTAATCCCTTTAAGAATGTGGCTGATGTAGCTTTAAGAGAATGGATGGTGGCATGGCTGAGAACTGGAAGGGGTTCTATTAAACCGAAGGTGATTGTGAACCAGTGGCATCTCTCCTCAGATATTGAGCCTATGGTGCATAAGGAAGCATTGCACGCAACTACTGGATACGTGAAGCCTTGATTGTTCCCTTAGTTTTCTGCATTGGAGAGTACACATGAATCACCAACAGTGAGAAGATAGTCACACACCAAGCTATTGTTTGGTTATCTCTTTTTGACATCTGTGAAAGAGTACATTTTTACAAGCCAAATAATAATTTAAACTATAATCCTGTTGATGATGTCTGAATCATCGTGAACTAGAATCAGCAGAAACCCAACAGTGAGAACCACATTTGTTATTCTTTATCAAAAATTAAGGGTTATTACAACTGTAAACATGTTTTAGCAGTTATATCCAGTGCATGGTAGGCACTTCTGACAGCCAAGTGTGCATGCCAATGGCTATTTCTGAAAATGTAAGCTGATTTCTTGTTGGCTCCAGGATAGATGCAGCAAAATCAGCTTTAACACTTTTTATTAGAACTATTAGGTATTTAATTGTTGTGTGCTATGCTTAATCCATATGCCCCTTCAGATTATTAATGTGAACTGTTAACTTGCTGTTTTTGTGAACATCAGCACTACATTTTGGATTTGGACTTAGCATTTATCCACTCAGAAAAAATAATAAATATGGTAGAGAGACACTAATATAGCTACTAGAGCCAATTTATAAACCTAAACACATACATAAACATCTGTAAAATGTACAAATTGGGACTGCACATACCAGGTTTGCGCTTACAGAGAAATGTAACATTTATTTGCAGATGGTTACAAATTAAGTATAATGACTAAAAAGCAGAAATAAATACGTCATCATATATCAGCTTGAAATGTCAGCCAAATCTGAACATCTGTCTGATCCCAAACCTTTTTTTGTTTGTTTTTTTAATAACAATTATCACCTGATATCAATTCCCAGTCTTAAAAACTTTAGTGTTCACTTTCCTTCAGTAAATAGTGCTCAGAGCTGCAAAAGGTGATGCAGCTTATCAGTTCATCTGAATAATCTTGATTACATGCAGTTTTGAAATTTTCACAAATGCACAAACAGCTGTGATGCTTGACATCCTGCCAAACTGACTTATAACCAAGAGGCTTATAACCAGCCAGTTCCTAATATGTAGATTGTACACTATTGCCAACTTGTTTTTGTTCATGCATTTGTTTCACCCAGATCTTTGCATGTGGCATGTAAATGAATTTGACTCCTGATGCTATAGACAGCAGGAACCGAAAAGACCTGGGCCTTGTTTTGTTTGTGGTGTGGGAGTGTAACATGTACATGAATGTGTTTCTTATGTCCTGTAGGGGGACTGGACCTGGAAGGTCTGTTCCTGGTGAATGGAAACGCAGAGCGCGTAGAGTGGCTCCGGCAGCGTTATGACAGTGGCGAAACAGTGAATTTAGAGAAGGAGGCAGACCTGGCCTCAGCCGTCAGCCTGCTGCGTCTCTTCCTACAGGAGCTCCCAGAGCCTGTAATACCCACAGGCCTGCAGACACGCATACTGCACCTTTACCAAGGTGAAGCGTCATTCTCACACAATCACTCACTTTTGTTCTGTGTTTCTCATCTCTGTCTGATCTCTGATATATTTTTTAAACCCTCATGAGTCCTATGCTTATTGATAAGTCTTTTTGTGATCTTTTTTCATTTTATTTATTCCTTTTAATATTTCAAACATAGATTCCAAAAATAACGAAAGTGCATGCATATTGTGAAGTGTAGTAGTCACATAGGTAAGGATCCACTATTGCCATCAAAGATAATGAGATGGCTGCCAATGTAAAGCTAAAAAATATTTGGCGAAAGAAAGAGCGGCCATTCAGTTAACAGTTTGAAAGACATATTTTTTAGCAGCTAATATGAATTATTAACTGCTGAGAACTGAATTTATGTAGGGAAGAGAGTGAGCCACAAACAAGCCTTTAGGGTATAAGGTGCTAAATAGTTCACTCTCAGTGCTTTTCACGCCTACACTCAGGGTTATTTTTTTAATTGGTTGAGTTTTCCCCCCTGTCTATAATGCCATCACATGCTCTTCACTACGATGAACCGCAGTGTTTAAATATTCTCCATTGCATGTCTGTGACAGATTATGCCTGTGTGGATTTGTTGCTGTTTCTCTTTGCGTGCCAATCTTACATCATGCCACAGTCACACCCTTTCTTTCATATCCTTGCATCAGCAGAATTGTTTAGCTCATTCCCATTTGAAATCTCCTCAGATCTCTCTGATGAATTTGTATGCGTGCACATTTCTTCCTCAGTCACATGCCTGTGCTTTGTCCCTGTTTAGAATATAGCAGCGAGGAGGAGTTGGCTAGAAACATGAAATACTTCCTGCAGCAGCTGCCCCAGGTCAACTACAGCCTACTCCGTTTTCTGTGCCGCTTCCTGTCCAATGTGGCTTCTCTTCAGGAGGAGAGCTGGAGCATTGGTGCCCTTGCTGCTGTCTTTGGTCCCGACATTTTTCAGTATGTTGAAGAACATATTCTGAATACTTAGTTCTTGGTTGAGTTTTCACCAAAAACATCTTAAGTGCTTCAAGGCCTGGACAATTAAAAAACAGCTTGTTTTACAAGCTGTTTAAAATGAAAAAAGTCCTGTCTAGTTCTGTCAGTTGTCTGTAAAGCATCATGATTGACAAGTAAGACAATGATGGTGCCTCAGAGGTGGTCCTTTGAAGCATTATCATTGTCTTACTTGTCAATTATCCTAATATCTGATCACATTACCCTATCACCCAGGTGTAGATGCTTCACTTTAGCTTCCAGGGAAGCGCTGTCATCATTATGCTATGATAATATGGTTCATTGAAGAACTGTGGTGAGCTCTGATAGCTTTCTTCTTTGTGTCCTACAGCTTAGATACAGACGTGGAGGATCTCAAAGAACAGGAGTCAGTGAGCCGCATCCTGGCCGAGCTGTTGGAGAACCAGGAGGACTTCTTTGACACAGAGGAGGATGATATTTCCACCACTAATGACTACAGCTCCATTAACGATCAGGTTCACAATATTTACCCCTTCAGCATATCCACCTGTATTTGCTCCTTCTGATAATCTTGTTTACATAAGTAGAGCTTTCTTATCTGTAATCACACTGGAACTGTGCGTGGGAGTCATGTGCTGTAGGTCACAATGACTTGATATTCTCCTGCTGAGGATATCAAGATCCAGAATCGACTTCATACAGTTGTGTTTGGAATATTATTGTGCTTGTAATAGAGTGGGTAAGCATTTGGTCTAAGAGGACGTTAGTTTGGTGCTCTCATTGCAGAGTTTTTCTAAACTTTAGGAAATACACTGAGACTGAAATGTGGCTTACAAGTGGATGTTTATTCAAACGCTTTGAAGGTCTATTGCGTTTGTCATGAGAACAGTCTAAGGCAAGAATAAATCCCAGCGGATATGGATCAGCAGAAGAAAAGAAAGGCAGCATTAGGAGTTGGGTTATTTTGTCTGTAGGCTTGTGTAATGCTCCTCCCATGCTTTTGAGTGGCACCCAAAGGCGTGTCTGTCTAATGTCTGTTTTACAAAGGACCCTGAACCCTGGACATTCTCTCACACTTGTGGAATGACACTTGTTTCGATGCATGATTACCTTCTATTGCCACAGATTTAATCCTTGCTTAAAATATGTAGGCCAGCCACAGGCCTACAGACGGAGGAAATATTTGATGATGAGCCATAAATACTCTATATGCAATTTTTTTTACAACAGTGCTGATATGGCTATTAGACTGGGCAGGATAAAGACTCAATAAGCAGTGAAAGGCAGAAGAAAAATCATAACCACAGACTTACATAATCAGCTGATGCAACAGCGACACTGACACTTGTAATAAGATGTCTTGCTTGCATAAGGAACCCCACGTTAAATGAATATAGCTGCCCTGGGCTACGGCAGCCAAAACAAGCAGCCTGTGATGCTCCAAGAGCCTGGCCTAGATGAACAGGAACTCGCGTCTGCAGTTTCATCCTCTGAATAGTCAAGAGGCTGAATGAGATATGGGCTTTTGGGTTTCATTCTAACACCCTCCTCAGGGCCACAGATTTTATGCAGGGTTTCTTTACATCCTTCTAGGGGGGCTTCACTTCATTCTGCAGTAGGGACCGAGAGAGAGGTTGCATGTGGCCACAGAGTAGATTGACTCATCTGGGTCTAGGCCAGAAACGTAAGCTTGCATCAGCTTTCAGATGATCTGCTGTAAGTTATATGAGTATAAATCATGATGTCCTGTCTCTTTCTATTTGAGGACCTTCCCTGCCCATCCATCCTCACTTGGACTTTCAGTTCAGCCAATTCTCACTTCCCTAACTGTCAGTTTTCTTAGGAAAAATTAAGCGGGAACTTTTGAGGACATCACTATTTAGTAGTTATATGTTGTATATTGTTACTGTTACTTAAATGGTACTTTTGATTAGTAGATGCTGCACCATTTGAAAATGTCACCTTGACAATGTGAATTTGTGGAAAATAAGTTGTCTGTGAGTGTTATTATACCTGCTAATACAAATAAATAATTATACAGTTAACTGTGTTATCTGACCAGTTAGGCCCCAGGCTTTGTGTAACATGACAATTGATGGGCCTAGTACATTCACCGGAGCATCATTGCCAGACCTATTTTAGACCTGTGCTGCAGAGAGTGATTATGGGTGGATTTGAGTGGGGTTTGTGGTGTAAATAAGCCAGAACAGGTGTTTGCCTCTATTACTGCTTTGGTGGATATTGCAAACCATGCATTTGTTGGTTTAGAGGCATTTAATCTGATTGTAACTTTACACAGCCCTCTGCTAGAATGCCTTTCAAGTTCCACAAGCTTTCACCATCATGAAGCTGCCGTGTTTCAGCTGTAGCTGGTCTTTGAGGCACTAATCCCATGTTCAGATTTGACGAATGCAGCATGCCCTTCTAAGGAATAGTGCAGACATTGCTGAGTGCCGCCCAGGCTCCAATCTCCCTGGCAACTCCTTGCAGGTTCTTTTCCAAACTCGGGCAACTGCAAAAGGCCATGCCCTTTTGTTCTTCACATTCTTAGCACTTCCCACTTGCTTGCCTGCTAGCAACACAGAGAGTGCTCTCTCTTTAAAAAAAAAAAAAAAAAAAAAAAAAGGAAGGAAAGCGGGTCACCCACCAATGCTGCTGGAACTTTCCACACGTGCGTGAAAGCTGCGGTGGGTGCTCTTCCATCCCTCTGAGAATGAGAGCGCTGCAGCCTCTGTTTGTGTGGGTTGATTCTTGTTTGCTTGACAGCATTTTCCACATGTGCTGTTTAGAGCCCTTAATTAATCAGTGCAACTGCTAATTAGACAACCGAGCTGCTCTCCATGCTTCTTTTTTTCTTTATTTTTAATGCAAATGTTGCATAATCAAGAGTTTTACCACACACTAACACTGCCTCCCAGGCCATACAAAGGTGCAGTCTCTGCATACTGCCTCTACTTGGATGAACCTACATTTACATACCTCTGTCAAATGTTGGATTAAACCAGCACATATAAACCTGAGAGTATGCTTTACACTCCACTGGTCTGCTGTATTGTCACTGTATATGCTGCTTAGCCAGCCCCAGATGGCCTGTGCATTTGGCATTTGAACTTATCTCTTACCAGCATACAGATGTGTGTTGGGAAGGGCATAATGGATAATCGCATCTGAATAATCACATTGACCTAATTCCGTTAATGCAACAGCTTCTAAATTGATAACGTTGCGATATGGGCAAACAGTGAATTCTCCAACTGTTTCCCCTTCCCAAACCCTCAGCAGCCCACCCATTACACATATCACATGTGACTCATATCTGCATACATGATGAGCAGCAGCCACACTCCGCCAATCAGAAGCTGCCGGAGTGGTCACCATGGCAACGTGCTTGTGACTCTGCAGTAGATGCAGAGGACGAAGGAGAAGGTGATCATCCAGGCCTGTGGAGCTTTAGGTTACACGTACACAAAAGGCTTTACATTCCCTTTCTTTCATTGTCATACAAGAGCTAACATTTGGTGCATTTATCACCAGTCCTGTGTATTTTTAGACTTTAATACAGATGTTATATAACCCACACCAACTATGCAGTCATGGCACATTCATCTAAAAAAAAAAAATCCCTGTTTGTGCCAGAAAAGAGCTTTGTCACAGAAATACAAAAATAGCAGAATGAGGAGTAATTTAGTCAAAAATAGGCATGTGTAACGCGCTATTTATATGTAGGTACTCTAATAATTTAATAAACAGAGAACTTTGTCAGATATTTGATTAGCTGTATAAAACAGCAGTTCATATCAGAACATTCTGACAGTATAGCACATTAACATGATAAGGCATGTGTGCTCTCATGGGCCAGAAGAACAAGTCAGAGTTAAGAAGAGATCAGAAAGTGTTATGTCTTTCATAATGTTCTGTGCAGACTTTACTTAGTGGATTTGAAACCATGTGATGTGCAATTTACAGATGGTGTCAGTAACAACTGTGTTAAATGTCTCCTTCTCTGCTGTAGATAACTGAACTCCTGGAAGATGAAAAGCTAGAAGCCTGTGAGGATCTTCCACAGGATGGCGAGGGAGGCCCTTCTTCAGTATCCTCCAAACAACCCCATGTAACCCCCTCATCTAGGTAAGAGACTTTTAAGAACCCTCAGCTATTCAAGTTCAGCTGCACTCCTCAACCCACTTTAAGTGCTGCCAACTCCTTCCCTCAACCCATTTTGAAGTCCGTGCTTGCTCTCTCCATTTCACCCCCTGTGTAACCTAGTATGACTGCCTAAATGTTTTATGGTTGGACCTAACACGGATGGTGCCTTCCAAGACATCTCTTTCATATGTATGTCACATTCTACACCATCTAGCTTCCCACTGATGTTTTGTCACTTCCCATTGCTTTGGTAGAGGCCTTGTATGAGCCTTTTGAGTGTTAATATTAGCAAGCATAATTTGTGCTTATATAAAATAATATGGTACTAGGGATGGGTGGTATAATGATGATAAAGTGTGCTATGGTAATTAAAACTTATAGCAACATTTGAAATTGATGACTATTTCAAAGTTATGTCAAATTTCAGTTTTACATCCACATGGCTCAGGCTTCAGTCATTGTCATCTAAACTTTAGTTAGCCAGGATTAAAACTGCTGAGGTGAGTGGAGTTGTTATCATGTTAGCTAAACTAACCAGCACCTCTCTCTTTGTTAGCAGTATTTAACATTTAGCAGCTGTTCTTAGGCAGATGGTTTTACATTGAAGGATTAATTGACGGGTGGATGAATTACTTGCTTGGTGACCATGTAAGCAAACATTTCGATTGTTTTCGATTTTGAAATAACACTTAATGAGAGAGCACAAAAGTGGCATAAATGCTTTTATGCATATCCCTGGTAATCTGTCTTTATCTACAGGCATCTGTTTTTATGTATAGTTTCAATTTTGCAGCTTGTGCCATGGCTAATTCTAGCCCAGCTTCTTTTCCTATGTCAGAGCTCATATGATCCCTACTGGGCTAAAAGAATATGATCATGTTTGAAGAAGAAGTGGACTGAGTCTGGAGGCCTAGACCAGAACAAATCTATTGACTCTCTGAGCCCTGATCTCACATGGCTTTTGTTCCTCTCCACCTGTTCCTGCTTTCATTCAGGGTGAGCAGTCTGGGCCTTTTGAGAGTTGCCCCAGGGCTTTTGCCTTGTCCCAGATGCCAGACTGCCATGGTGTGGCAATGTTAAATCATTAGAAGCAGGTGTGTGACTGGTTTGAGTAGGAAAAATGCTAGTAGTTTTTTAAACGCGAGGCTGTTTTTATAGACATGCTTTACATTCTGAACATGCTGTTTATGATGGACAACAGGGTCATGATGGACACCAGAGAATGATTTACGAATATCAATGTCTTGTGTCCGGTAACACTCCCCAAGGAAAGTCTGCAGGGTAATCACAAAACAACACATGGCAGAAACAGGCAGTGACTGGTTTATTTTTATTACTGTCTGGTACAGAAGTTAATTATAACTTCATTATATATTAATAACATTAATATATAAAGGCTCTTGCATGGAGCCTTTACATTCATGACACTTTTACTCATGTAGTATTTTCGCCACATTTTATGGTATTGTGAAATCTGTGCAGGGGTGGCAGGGTCTCTATATAGAGTATTTGTCTTCCTCACTCTAGATTTTGACTGGTTACTCACCCAACAACTTGGTAGGGAGCAGTAAAGTGTGGAATGTATCTCAGAATGTTATTACTTACCTTCTAAGTGTACCTTGAATGCTGCAAATCTATGTGAAATGATGTGGTTAGTAGAATAGAAATCTACAAAACGTCTGTGGAAATCTGCAAGCTGCAGCAGCTTGCCCAGTGAATCACTTACTGTTAAGGTGATTACGTGCATTAATCCCTAATCTGCACAAACAGGCTGACATGAGCACCGGTCTGGGGAGAAATATCCTTCACCATTTTGCTTGTAACATTTTGTTCTACCCACATAGTTTTAATCTTGGAAAGTTGGTTTCTGATTCATCGTACTGTAATGTGGTTTGTGACCTTAGTTAATACTGTACGACTTTATAATTCAGTTCCTCTGTAGCCATTGCTGTATTTGTGAGAATTGTAAAAATGGCTCATGTTGCTTGGACAAACTGTAGTTTCCCCAATTGTATTTTTTAGTGAAAAGTCTGGGTTAATCCTGACCAGCATTAGTATCAGTCCTTGATCTTTATGAAGTCATGGAGGGATTTGGGTAACAGTTACTGACTGCATGAGCCTGTCTAGGACTCAGTTCTGCATCACGGACCTTAATCAGTAGTGGTAGGCACTGGAAAGACTCAGGCTAGCTTTTAATGGAGGATTTAAAATAAATTTAATTGGCACCCCTAGAAATTCCTCCAGTCAATAATATATTACATGCATTCCTGTTTATATTTTACACACCGTTTTTTAGGTCTTTTTTTTTTTTAAGTCTTCAATGCCCATCTATGACTTTTTGTTTTTCTTTTTTATTGCAAACACAATAAAAGTCATGCTGAAGAATAACCTTATCCTTATTGTGAAATATGGTGGTAGATTTTTGATTTTGTAATCATTTTGAAATACATGGTATCACATTCGACTTCATCACACAGATTTTACATCAATATCTGACTGTCTCTACCAGGAGCCTGTTACTTGGTCATGGCTTAATCTTCCAGCAGTACAATCCATGGCATACCTCAAAAATCCCAGAAAATATTTACTGCCTGTAAAATCAAGCTTTTGTAATTGCCATCTCAGCATGCTGACATATAAATAGTGGACAGAGCTGAACAAAACACTCCAGATAGGTTTTTAAAGAGAGGTGGTCTCGGATGCATAACGAGGAAAACTGCACTTACTAAGCAAAGTACTAAATGCAGGGATATCAGTATTTTTATCTGTTAAGTTTTTTATCTAGCTAAAAATATGATTTCTCATATTTTCAATGTATGACCAAGCTTATTAAGAACAAGTCTGTTTTTTCACGGCCTTCTGTTTACTATGTACTGTGTCATTCTGCAGTGCCGCTTATGTCCTTGAGCTAGGTTGTGGAGATTAAATCTGGCAGTGCCAGTGCCGTGTAAAAATGCTGCTTCACATTTGAGACACTGCGCATGCCTCTTTTCTTTTATTGACTCTTGCCATAGGTTCTTCTGACTTGTCAGACCAAAGTTTACAGCGCCGTAATCATCTGGTTTAGAAGAATACAATCAGACATGTTCAGTTGTTGCAAAATTTTGTTACCTTTGCCCTGCAAGCCATAAGACCCCCAATTAGATGTCACATTAGAAAGATGAATATTTTTATACTTATTTTGTCTGCTTTTTCATTTTAGTTAAGTAACTAAGACGTTATATTAACACAAATATACCATTGGATGTATGTTTTTCCAAAGTACCAAACTTGAATTTCTTTTAATGTTTTGTTGTGTTGACAAGATTTACTTGGTGTTTTAATAACCCAATTCTAGTGCCCTGCCTTTCTAAAGACAACACTAAAAGCTTCTAAAATGGCATCTATGGCAGTACATAAATTAGCCACTGATTGAGTACATAAAGTTTCGGTTTATAGTCATGTTTCAGAGAAAGCTGGAGAGTCCAGGCTTGTTTTTGTCCAAGCCCAGAAGCTCCCCTTCTTTGCACCCCATCAGAATCTGACAGGCCGACGCACTTCAAAGCTAAATTTAAGCCCAACCATATATCCCTTTCACCAGCTATGGAAAGTATTTTTCATCTGTCCCCAAAATAAACAGAGGGGTATAGGCGGAATGTGTGAACAGCTGTTTTTGAAGAGGTAGCGGGACACTGAGTCACTGCGTCACCCTTACTCCCCCACCGCCACAGCTACTCAGCGTTGCTCATCTCCATTATATAGTTAAAATGCAGTTACGGGAAGGATCAGGTATTATAAGCTAGGCTTCCATCAACAGACTTTTATGTGTATTTTGATGTGTCAAATAAACACTTGATGTAAACTTGAGATTTTTGCTCTAAATTATTATGGAATTTTGCCATAAATTGACAAACAGATTTGCCAAATAAATACTGTAAATGTTTTTGTTTTTACCATGGGCGCCAGTGGACTGTCAAAAATTTAAGCTTACGCTGTCCAAAATTCCCAAAATTTCCTGAGCAGTTGGTTCATTCTGTTTCTGCGTTCTGCCATCCTAATACAATCCTAATAGTAAACAAAATAGCAAGAAGATGCTGCTCAGTATTATTTTGTGTCGATCTGACAGAAAGCCAGCCTAATTCACATAATTTTTGCAATATTTCAGTTCATTTCCTTGAACTGAATTTGGTAGCTGAATGGGAACTTGGTTATTGTTACTGCTGTTAAGGTCTTTCAGTTGCCCTTCAGTCCATAAACTCAAGGCTTGATGAGTTTATGGCTTTGTTTATGAAAGGACACACCAAATTAACTTCCCTCTCTTATCAGTGCCAATATAAAATCAGTCTCTCAAAGCAACCTCCAACCTGCTCCCCCTATTCTCAAGCTGAAGTGTTTCTAACAGCTCATGTTTTGTCCCCCTGATCTTGTGTTGGGTAATAAAAATGTGTAGTCTGTTGACTCAACATTTGCACCTCTGGCCTATATGGGCATCCAAAGATAGAGTGACTGATAATTCATGTCTGCTCATCATATTTACATGTCACGTACAAGGCAACACACACACACGCACACACACTTCTCATGTAACTTCATGCCTATGTGACAGCCCATAACCATGTTAGATGTTGCATGTGACTTAAATAATGTACCTTCTTCAAAGAGAGTGTTATGAGTGGTCCTTGGATAGTGTCTTAATCTCCAATTACCTGCTTATCTCTTTTACTTAAAGTAACCGAGATGTTACTCTTTCAGTAAGATTCACTTTATCTTAAGGAAGCTACTGTTGCAATGATAAGGGGGTCATGGCAAGTGCAATGAGATTTGTACTGTCTCTGTTTTCACGTGGATACAACTGTCCATATTCAGGACTCTTAGTGGAGGACAGGAGGAACTGTGTGACCTGCCTCGGGTAGCTTGTCACCTGTTTCAGAATGAATGAATATATTGTTAAAGTAATGGGCTGTCTCAGCTGTGTGTGCATGAGTGTGGATACATCTATCTACATCTACATAAAATCATAAAATATGTGTTTTCCCACAGTAGAGGGGGGGTTTAAGTGTCCATGAGCATGCTCCAGTGAAGGGTTAAGGATGAATGTTATCCCGGTGCCAGGCAGATCCTTGGGTGATGAGCAGGTTATATAAATGAAGCAGCCTGACAGGTGCTGTTGTGTGTTT
Source organism: Brycinus macrolepidotus (assembly GCA_037974445.1). Taxonomy (NCBI): domain Eukaryota; kingdom Metazoa; phylum Chordata; class Actinopteri; order Characiformes; family Alestidae; genus Brycinus; species Brycinus macrolepidotus. Next base: position 8,235,166 of record JBBPCZ010000034.1, read on the forward strand.
TGTGCGAGCTCTGCAGTGTGGGGGTACACTGTGAGTGGACAAGGCTGCGATAGGACCCTCCCCAAGGGTGTGACCATTGGCCCCGCTGTCTGCTTGTGGGGCTGCGTCACACAGCTCTGTATTTGAGCGAGGGTCCGGCTTGTTTACTGCAGCACTTTTCCAGCAGAAGTGCTGAGCCCCGCACGCAGGCAGCCAGCACAATCGGGAGACCGCAGGATGAGTGCCGGCAGTCTGTGTTTACTCTTTGACCTGCTCATACAGACTCTAGCCCCTCAGAGCGCCCAGTCCGGATAACCGGATGCCCGGCTGAAACAGCTACAACAACAGCTACAAACGCATCCATAGAAGCGGATCACCCGCGCAGAACAAAGCATTGAAAATGGCTTGTGAAGTCCTTCTGCACAGGTATTATATCTACAGAGCTGGTGGGGGCTTCAGGGAATTCTCTGTAGAGAACGGCTTACATAATCGTGCTGAATTACTTGTGAGCTCTATGGATATTAAAGTGGAACTGCTCATTCAGAGCACTGCTCTCCGGAGTGTGTTGATTTATAGCTCTTTCATCTCTGTGGCTGTGGCTTACTGATATTTCTGTCCTGGCCAGGGTTTCAGGTGACTTTTGGATCCAATGTGCCATTACCCACTAGCCTAGCTTCTCAACAAATGACATCCCTGTTTATATTTAACATGATTCTGGGGAGAGAGAGCACATGAGAATGAGAATTCTTTGCATGTGTATTGCGATGAATGGCTGTCCACTGCAGCACTGTTTGTTCAGCTACTGTAAAGGAAATGCTGCTGGGAATTGTAAAACTGCTGAATCATTAACAGCTTCTGGATATGATGGCTTCATGCCACACAGAATTTGGTTGGCAATGTGATTATGTGAGTAGGTGTGCTGATAAGCGCGGAGTCAGAGGAAGCGTTTTCTTCCTGATCCTCTTTAGCTCTGGCTTTAGAGCCTCTTATGATGAAACAGCAGCTTTCTGTTAGACAGACAAACCATTAGAATTGTTTATCAGCCAAGTGTTTTTTACTTACAAGGATTTTGTTTTGACCAGTGCTCACAAGTAATTAAAATGAAGATATATTCACTTTTTTTAATCTTAACCTCAAGGTGGAACCTTTCACAGCTACATAATCACAACCAAGCATTTATGAGCATATGTTCTAAAATACATTACATCCTTTGTATTCTCCTCAGACCGCGCAGAATCACATTACTGAGATTTTAACCTTACTTACAGAAAAACTCTTTCTGTAATTCATAACCTCAGTTCACTGTCATAGTCAGGGATCATGTGATCAGTAATCATGTGACTGTTAGTCATATTCACTTGAAAAGCAAAAGCCTGATACTAAATCAGCACTTACATTTTGGCATGTTTTACAGACATTCACATTTTGTAATATGTAGCCTGTGGAAGAAAAACCACAAGAACCTATCTTACTGTCTTCCAGCTGTGAACACAGTGAGAGTGGCTATTAAATATATTTACTACTCTTTTCTCTCGCTATCTCTCTCTATTATAACATACGACATAAAAGGTTTTAATGCCAAAGCTGATCAAGAAATTCTCCTTTCTTCTGTTCTTCATGACTTGTGTCCGACATTCATCGCCTTCGTTGGTACTGTTTTTCTGTAGTAGCTCCCCGTTTTCTTCATGCTTATTGTAAGGATAAATTAGTATTGAATCAATATATTAGAACACTGATTTATTTAGTTTGCTCAGCAGTCTCAATTTGAACATGTCCTGAGTCAGACGTGATTCATCTGTGGTGATGTTTTCAGGACATTGTATATCACCCCTACCTATGCCACTCGTTATTATTGTTATTTCAGATATTTTATTTGACTTTTAATGAAATTTGATGTTATATAACTGTCATGTCATATTTGGCAATTCACTTTTGACAACCGACTTCACGTTCTTATCTTTCTATAAAGCATGGTTTAACTGAAACCAGTGAAGTCAGTTTAATTATTTACCATAAAAAATTATGTTTTCTCATAATATGAGCTGTTGGAATTTTGAGCTCCATAAGTTTGTTTTTGCTATTAAAATTTTATGTCAGCCAGGCCGTGGACTTGAGAATGAGAATATCCCAGCAGCAAAATGCTCCCAAATGCATAGCAGGGCCAAAGTGGATTTCTGAACCATTCCAAAATATTCAGCCCTGCCATGACTGTACACAAGGATTTATTTGTATGACAGTTGGAAATTGCAGTGGCCCACGGTGTAATGGCTGGTCCTGTTGTGTCTGCGAGGGTCGTGTTTTTCCCACTGGAACCCCTTGAAACCTATCCGGGTCCTCAGCTGCTCAGTTATGTAAGCAGCATTCTTCACATGCCAGGCCGTGTTGATAGGATGCCGTGGACGACTGAATCACCCACACCACCATACACACGCACACACTTCCTTTCAGACACTTTTTTCCTGATCTGTTCACTGTCCACTGTGACATTTGCATGCAAAGAGGAGAGGACAAAATAGCCTGAGTTCTGACTAGCCTGCCCCTGATGGAGTTAGTTGGTAAAAGAGAATGATGTTAAGGAGTACATGACTGGATTCAGTATCTTCAGGAGCACTGTCCATCAGTAACACCCACGTGCATCCTGCCAACATGTTATATAATAAGGTTGGGTCAAGATCTGGTGCTACAAAAGGCCAAGGTCCTCTTGGACCTACACACGCAGAAACACAAAGGCAGTGTAGTGTGGCATCGTCTTAACATTTGTCTTCCTTTTCCTCTTTTTCAGCTCACACATCTCCTCCATCAGCATTCTTCCAGGATCTGCAGAGTAAGTGCCCATTCGTCCTGTTTTTCTTTACTACAGCTATCTTAGTCATGTGAATGGGTCGTTAGAAAAAAAGCTTATTCTGATAGATTTGCAGAAGTTATTATTGAAAGCTTCATAATGCAAAACTAAAATGCATTTAACACTATTACGAACCAAAAAGCAGCTATTGATTCTATTGGTTTTCCGTTTACTTAAGTTTATTTATGCTCATACTAAATTATGACCTTGACCTAGTGCACAGTTGTGGTAATGTGTGTGGGCCGTTGGAAAAAAGCTAGTCCTTACAGATTTTTTTTTTATATATAAAGCTTAACAATACGCAATTGTTAGGAATCCTGAGGTCAAGATTTGATTAAATGTTTCATATTTTTTTGTGTTTAAATGTCTTGACTTCACTGATCTCCAGTTATATGCTACACAAAATGATTTGATGCAGGAATACATAAATAAATAACAATGTGGTTTTGAAATAACTATTGCAAAGTAGAATCTCTCTGTAAAATTGTAAAGTTGAGCTATGAACAATACAAACATCTGAACTTCTTCATATTAGATATTTGCTGGGTTTAACTTATTGAAAAATAAATTGTTAACTGTACCATCTTATTTTTACACAATTTGTTAAATTCAACAAATAGTTGCTGTGCATTAAAATGTGTGGAACAAGTGTAGCATGTCTACATTGTCAATCTGAAATATTAGCATCAAGATGTCACCAAAGGTCAATTAAAATATTTGCAAAAATACACACAATATTTGAATTACATACTTTGCTGTTAATACACCATTTAAAACATTAATTTTTCCTTTTTTCAGTACTGTATAAAAATGGTTTAACAGCTGTGCTCATTCAGTTATGTTAAATACCAATATGTGACAAAGAAATCAAGCATGCCTCAATTTTTTCTCTTTAATTTTTGTGCAAGTGTGCTGATACTAATTTGTGACCTTAACCAAGTGCACAGTACTGGTCATGAGAACAGTTAATTTGATCAGGATTTGGCACAGATTTGTCATAGTAGAAAACTTCATAACAGAGATGAAATACATTTGACACCAATAAAGACAAACATCCAGTACAGCTTGCACCTTCCAGTCTCAACTTCATGCACATATGCTTAATTATGCTCATGTTGAAATATGATGTTTGCATTGACCAAATGCACATCATTAGAGATAATAAACATAAAAAGTGTACAGAAGGCAAAATGAATGTGAAAGAATGTGATTATACTTCTTAACCCAGATAAATTCTGGCCTGATTTTGTGATACCAGCAGGGAACTAGAGAAGGGGTCAGTGCTGTAAAAGCAGAGAGGGAATCATGGGAGGCGGGTTAGTTGAGTGTAGAGACCTCAAATCCACACACTTAAATTATTAGCAATGACTTGCAGTCATATGCAAAGGTTTTATGCCGCGCTGGTCAATTTGTGTTTTGTTGAATTTCTAAGTAAAAATATATATACATCCTCTACAGAGAACACAATTCCACCTCATTTTAATGCACAATTACTTTTTTTCTTTTTTCCCTTTTTTTTCCTTTTTTTCTGAATTTAACATATTGGAATAAATACATGTAAAACATGGTTTGTAATGGCATGTTTTATGTCACGGTTCTTTTTTTGATGTAAACACAGCAAGTGGAAAAACTGTTTTAGAAAATGGCATATTTGTTTGTTCCCTGTCGAGAATGTGTTAAATTATTTTCACTTTTTACCTTTGCATAAGGCTGTATGTTTCAAGGACTCCTTTGACCTCTAAAATTGTACAAGGTCTCAATAAAACTCCTTAGTCACAGAACAAACCTGGGAGTTGCTGTAGTATAAAGTATGGCCTGTAGGTAATATTTAACAGCATGAAAGTGCAAAGTGTTTATTTTAAGGGATGGTTGCTATTGTGTGTGCTGTGTTAAGTTTTAGAGGTTAGCTCTCTTTGTGGCGTTTGTGCATAGCAACAAAACAGTGTACAACAGAGTCTTTGCGCTGATTGATGATTTTCCAAGAGGGAGAGTGAAATCACAGCAAGGAGTGCATAATTATTTCAGCTGGACTGTGCCATCATGGCAAGCCATGCATTAATCTTCTATCTGGTGCAACTTGCAGTATAGCTTAAGGCAAAACCCGTGGACAAGACCCTGGGATGGAGCAGTGCTGCACACATGCACAGGAGGCCACAGGCTGTGTTGCCCTGTGCCTGTGTCTTTGGGGATTGGTGCAGCATTAAAGACAGCAAACAAAGACTCTTCTGGGAGATGAGTAATGATTTGTTCTTTGGGCCTTTTGGCATGCAAAGCGGTGGCTTGACCCAGCAGCCTCTTATGGCCAAGTTGGATGTGTGTGAGACCAGCGGGCTGTGTTGGGGGTTGCATGTTTCTCGTGCAAAGCACAGAAGATCCAGGGAACTCGTGACTGTCCCACAGCCAGGTCCATGCCTCTGAGTTCCAAACTCTTGGCTGTGAACTTTGTGAAAGTGTACTGAGCCCAAAATACCCTCATTGCCTGGCAAGGGAGAGCCTTTTGCCTAAGATGGTGATTTGCTATTCAGAAGTCAAGGCTAAGCTGACATGGCTGCTTTCTCCAGTTGAAAGTGTCTTAATGGGTCATCGGATAACGACCATGTCTTGTAACCTAAATGTGGGTATCTGTGGTCTTTAAAGACTTTGTCAAACTACTGGTCACACATGCACTTACTATTACAGATTGGAAGTGTTTTGTCAAGCCTTGGTGAACTTGGCTGTGAAGCTCCTAATGGGTCATCTGATATCAACCATGTCTTGTAACCTAAATGTGAATTTGTAGTCATACATGCACTTACTATTATAGATTTTGTCATGCTTTATATGCTCTGATCAGCCCCAACATTAAAACCACTGACAGGTGAAGTGAATAACATTATCTCAGTACGAAAGATCTCTGTACAGTGTTGCTGGTCAAGAGGTGGGATATATTAGGCAGCAAATGAACAGTCAGTTCTTGAAGTTGGTGTGTTGGAAGCAGAAAAAATGATCCAGTGTAAGAATCTGAGTGACTGTGATGGGGCCAGATTGTGATGACTGGACAATTGTGTACAAGCATCTCCAAAATGGCAGGTCTTGTGGGGTGTTCCCAGTACGTTATGGGCAGTACCTACCTAAAGTTGTTGACCCAGTATGTGATAGTATAATCTATATATATATAGAAGTTCATCAATGGAAGAGCATGTTACTTGGTTATCAATTTATTATTCAGTAATATTATATAATAATGACATTAATTACTTGCAGTGTCTTGTACAATGGTCTTCATGTGCAATATTTCTACTTGGTCAACATTACTTTTCATTACTTAATATAACTTAATAGTACTTAAT
>JBBPCZ010000034.1:8241407-8257239 GCA_037974445.1 Brycinus macrolepidotus
GTGTGTGTGTGTGTGTGTGTGTGTGTGTGTGTGTGTGTGTGTGTGTGTGTGTGGGTGTGTGGGTGTGTGGGTGTGTGTGTGTGCGCGTGTGTGTATGTGAGATCTTATTGCTTAGGCATAGGGCTTTCTCACAGCAGCACTAAAGTCATGACGTTGTCTTCTGTGAAACAAATGCTGCCATTATCAAGTAGTGTTGCACAGTAGTCACAATGTCTCACCAATACGAGCTGTGCTCTCTATCAGCAAGGCTTAGCCTTGTCTCAGTAAACAACATAGCCGTTGTTCTTCATGCTGGCCTCCGGAGGACAGCAAGACAAGGGCCAGTTCGTCAGATAAACAGGCCCCATGCTGTTTTCAGCTGGCAAAAGCAAGCTTGGCCCTATCAGTAAAACTGCTTGCTTTTTCACTACACCACCATTAAACCTGTGGCCTGTTTCCAGGTCTGCACATGCTTGAAATGGGTCACCCTCTTTTTATAGACCACCCCGAAGAATGACAGCAGCATCTGCACAGCAACACCACATACTCGCACACATCCGTGCCACCAGAACTTTTGTCAATAGACCTTGAGAAACTCCAAAGCTCTTGTTCAGTTATGTCTCATCCCCCTATGTTTAAAGTACTCTTGGAACAGTTTGCCGTGAACTTTATCTCCTGTGTACTCATTGTTTGTGTATACCCTCATAAAGTCACTCAACCGTATAATTCCTGATGCTTAAGCTTTCGGAAAAAGATACATGTACAGTTTGTCTTTATGCATAAAACATCGTTGTTTCTTGGTTTTTCTCCAGGCATTTCAAGGTTCCCAGCCCAGCAGCTTTGCAGCAGAGGAAAGTTCCAGAATGGATCTTGACACAGAGGCTCTTGTAGATGCTGAGAACAATATCAAAACAACTGCAAGGTTAGCTTTTAACTTTAAAGTATTAGTGGCATGAAGCTTTGGCACTGTGCTAGTCTTTAGAAGCTTAGATTTAGATCTAATTTCTTATGAGGTTTGACTTAGAGGCAGCTAAGCTCCAAAATCTCCAACTTTGGTAAGGTCTTTATAAGGAATAAGTAATGCTGGTTTGTTTGATGACTAAATGTTCAGTATTTAGTGAGTACATTTGTTTCACGGTACTAAAACAAAAATAATTTGCATGAGGCAGCTCTGTATAAGTATTTGTACAAAGTCTATTCTCCATTTGAGGAAATAAGAGAGACCACAGTCAGGATCTCTTGACACAGTTTTAAGCTTGCGGACTGTAAAATTAAATTATTCACTCATTTTTTCGTGCTACTTTGCATTTCCTGTCTGTCTATTCGTATTTCAGCGGATAACCTCAATGGTGTATTTAGAAACAAGCTCCACTGTAACCACAATACAGAATGTAGGCTGATAAAGAAAGTGCAGTCTTGCGAATCCAATTAAAACAGTTTTAAACTATATGCTCTTTTTACTTTACACAGACAAGAAAACTATACAGAGTATGAGCGCATGGACCAGACTGATGTTACCACCTCGGTGAGTATGCTATTAGACATTAGGCTAACCCCAAAGCTGTGCTAGATGACTTGACCCCAAAACTTACTTTACTCTCTCCCTCTTTAGAAGTCTCCTCCTGATATGTGTGACATGAACGCTAACACGGAGGCCACAGAGCAGCTTGCCCAGGCGGCCAGCGCCAGCCAGTTCCAGCTAAGCTCAGTTATCACTGAAGGAGATTTGGAAGGTAACTCAGACTGTCCAGTTACTGCTGCTCATGACAGTCAGTTATGCCTTACATCCTTGTTCAGAGCAGCCGGTGATTTGGCCTTATGGAAAATTCCCTGTGGAAAAATGCACTGTGAACAGGGTTTGCCTTCAGACTGCCCACCAGAGAGAAAAATGTGTCACAAGACCTGTTTCATTTTACACATGGTCATACAATGAGATCAGCTAGACCTGTGCATGTGTGTGATTTTTTTTGTTTTGCTTTGTTTTGGGTCTTTTGTGCTTGTGTGCTTGACCCATAAATAAAGTAGTGACTGTGTCCTTGACACCAAAACTACAAACAGGTAAATAGATTTAATAGATCAACTATTAATGAAAGGTTAATTGGGCAAATCCATTTTAATGGATCAGCTATCAGCAACCTTTCCATACAGTTTCCTTGTTTAGCTTCTGATTAATATAAGCATTGTCCACTTGACATATATGCCTGTAAGAACTTTCAAAAGACATCTGGCAAAAAAGAAATTGAATGTAAGTTAATTTGTTATGAGTCATTTTCATTTTAGCCATTACTCCATATCATTGCATAAATGTGTGTTCTTGAGTATGTGTGTGGCCTGGTGGTGATTGATGGCGAGGTATAAAGCTCACCACAGTCTTCTGTGCTATCTCTTTCTCTCTTTCTCCTTATTTCTGTCTCTCTTTTTCCTCTTTCTTTCTCTCTCTCTCTGTTTCTCTCTCTCTCTCTCTCTCTCTATCCAACTCTTTATATTTCTTTTTTTTCTCTCTCTCTGTCCCCTCACCCATGCCTGGTCAGCACCATACCCCAACACTTTTCCCCTCATAGACTTCACATGTATGCACCTGCAGAGGGAAGGGCACGGTAAGTAGTAGTTCCACAGTCACTCTCCTCTTCCTCTCGTTCTCTTTCCTCCTCATAATGAGCGTCTCTGTTAATCACCCCCCTGAGATCACAGCTAACCTGTGCATCCCCTCTGCGCTCCTTTCACACCCAGTTAGTACTGCTGTTTCCCACTGGTTTCAGTCTGCCCTCTGCAAGCATGTCAGCTCTCCCCTAATGAATTGCCTGTCTCGGACATTGAAACTGTTAAGTGGACCGACTAAGTTTCCATAGTGGTGGGCTGCAGGCCAGTACATTCTCTCTATTCATGGAAGCTCTGGGGGCCTCTCTGTCTCTGGCAGAGAATCTAGTTCTAGATCTCCCTGCAAGTCAACGTGACAGTGTTAGCATGCTTCACTATGCTCCGTGCTGCACAACAGCTCCAACCTATTAGTGTGGCTGCTGAAGCCCTCTGAGCTGATCTAGTAGCACTGAACTTTGTCTTAGCCACTCACTATCTCCTGGAACTACAAAAAATGAATATGCTGATTGTTTTGGCCAAAAACAGACCTGGACCTTAATTTATGGAAAACATTGTCACAATAACATTTTTTTCCTACTAGATAGCTGAAGTTAATGTATAGCCTGCACCACAAGCTACTGTAGCATGGTTACAATTACTCTAAGGAATTTGCAGAGAATATGTTCTCACACCAACATTGCAGGAAGAACAGAAATGGCCACAATATGGTGCTCAATAAATAAATCTTTACATTCCAACAAAAACATCTACAAAGTTGTGTTGATTCCATCACAGATGCTCAGCTGTGGCAATAAGCCAGGATGATTATGTAACAAAAATACCATCCTGTTTATTCTGACAGTGTTTAGTCCCATATAAAATAAATCAAATGTGAATGATTAATATGCTGTAAATGTATGTGTTATGATGTTGACTGATGTTGCGCTACAGTTTCTATTTAGGTTCATCTTTTCATAGTTTGCTACTTTAATAAAACTCATTTGTGGGCAGAGCTAAGATCAGTTGAACAAAGCTGTATCTTAACAGCTTATTTTAGCAGTTATCTAAATAACATGCCCTTCAACACTTAGCCAGTGCCCTGACTCTTTACCCATGGGCAACCTGTTTGGGTTGTTTTTCCAGCCACTACTCTCAGTGGATCCTCTGTCCTCTGGTCCTCATTTTGTTGTCCTGATTTCTTCCCCCTGACCCCACACAGGCCCTGAAGAAGTTGTCTCCCTCTCCCTCCTTTGACACCCCCAAACCCCAACCTGGGTCTTTGCGTGAGAGTTGTCCCTTCGTGCCTTACCATATCCACGCAAACCAGTGAATTTTGCAATTTGATACTGTCAACTGCGATTGGTGACTCATTTTAAGGCAGAATATTTTTATTTGTTAACACTGATTGTGTGTGTCTTTCTGTTTGTGCTGTAGACCCTGTGCCAGTGTTCATGTCATGGCAGGAGGAGACTGAGTCTGGAGAGGCACAGCTGTCTCCACTGGCAGGTCGTATGCTGTCGCTGCCTCTGGAGGAGGAGGCTCAGCCACTGCTGGCCAGACACTTCCTGGACTTTGGACACAGCCAGCGCTTCCTGCAGCAGGACTCTGATGCAACCTCCCCCACCAAAGCATTGTCCTGTGGGAGGTAAAGAGACCACTCTGACACACAAAATGTATAGACTGCTCTCACTGTTCAGATGCACATGTAAATTTAATGTTTTGTCATGTTTTCTACCATTGTTTTTTTTGCCCCGAAGGCAGTGTACAAGTCAAATAGCCACCCTTGTCTCTGTAATTATAACTGAGATTTTTTCATCCTCTGCAAATTGGCCATAAACTTTAGACACCCTGTGGTAAAATTAAATTACCCCACCAAAAATACCTTAGACCTTTAATCTTTAACTATTCAAATAAACTCTGTTCATAGATAACCTTCGCTGTAGACAACCTATTATATTCAGGTATCAGCAATTCACAGAGAACCTTTTCTGTTTAGATGTCTTACATGATATGATTTTTGTGGTTTCTTAAATATGATTAATCAGTCTTTTCCTTCATTCACTTCCAGGCCTCGCAGGGCCTCCTTCAGTTCCAAAGAGAGTGTGAAGGGAGACACCATCTCTCAGCAGCTCACCAAGAAACTTCAGAACCTCAAGAAAAAGATCAAGCAGTTCGAGGAGCAGTTTGAGAAAGACAAGAACTATATGGTTAGCACTGTTTTATTAGAAGCCCTTCTTCTCTTATGCTGCACATGTTACCCTTTTAGGCTCAAGAATGTGAAATCTTATTTACATATTTATTTTCAGCCATCACATGCTGACAAGGCAGCTAATCCCAAGGTTCTGAAGTGGATGACTGACCTCACCAAAATCCGCAAACAGCTTAAAGGTAAGACCTGAGTGAGTAAGTGCGTGAGCATGTGCGTTGAGAGCAGGGGGTGCTGGGTCTCGGGTTGGTGCTCGGGTTGGTGATTAGCAGTAGTGTGCTGTCAGTGGGACGGTGTTTCCCTCAGACAGAGCGGAGTCGTCTCCCCATCACTGCTTCATCTCACACGGGACCCACCCACTCACATGTGTTGGTCCATTGTGATTGGCCTTCCCCCATCCTTTCCATTATCCATTTCCATTTGACGCCCCATCAGAGGTGCACTGCCGAATAAGTTTCTCTCTCTCTTTAACTAAAACCCCCCGGGACGACCCCCATCGGCAGGACGACAGCACCTCTTACCCAAAGGGTCCTTGAGGCACCAGGCAGTGCTTCAGTCACACAGACGTCACTACTCTGCCCCGAACACACCCCATTTTACACTGTCACGCCCCCTCACTGCCTCTAGACAGGCACCCCACTGTAAGTACACTCAATCAGCAGTAAGTAGAATTGAGACCTTGCCTTTTTGAGCTTTTTTGTGGCCTTCTTTCCTATCCTCTTTCCTTGGTTGTGTTTCTGACTGCGGTCTTGTAGAACCATTCCCCGCAAGGGGACCATCTCAGCCACGTGTCGCAGTTTCTTTAATGTGAAGAAAAAAATCTTTTTGTTCTACTTTTTTATGTTTTTGTCCTGTTTTTTAAGGGGGTGGGATCAAGGGGCTTTGGACCCCTGATGATTTGCGTTTTTGACATTTTTATCAACTTAGAGTTTTTCTTGGAATGTTTCCAAATATTCAAGTGCCCTCTAATGTTACTAAGTCAGCAATGGCACTGCTGACTAAGATGGGTTAAATAATTAAACATCGTTTTTTTTTTTCTGTTGTGTAGCCATTTTATAGGGCTGCACTACTGTACAACTGTATCCCAACGGTCTACACTGTTTCTCATGACTTTTAACATCCCTCACGTCTGTTTCTTTTTGTCTCTGTGTGTGTGTATCTTCTGGCGCAGATGCCAAACACAAGGTTGACAGTGAGCTAACTCCACAAATACGACCGCGCAGCAACACGCTGCCCAAAAGCTTTGGCTCCACGCTGGAGCATTCGGCTCCTGAGGGCTCCATAGAGAAGGAGGGCGAGGTGAGGGGACGGGGGCCCACCCGGGAAGAAACGCTTGAACTCATTCAGCGACGTATCAAAAGCAAGAGGGAGGAGGAGGGCTGGCCGGAGGACATCAGAGTGAGTACCAGCATATCCTTTTCTGCTCCATGCTCATTTTATGCCAGTTCATTCATTTGTTCGTTCGATCGTTCGTTCATTCGTTCATTCAGTGATTGAATGAATGGAAATGAAACATACCATCACATTTTCAGTACTTTCTATTAGCCAGAACCACAGTATTATTAACACTGATTGCTGTTTAACTGGCATTTGTAAATTAATAATAAAAACTACTCTGCTGCATTGACAGTAAGCACTAACTGGTTATTGTGTTACAATGAGTCTTGCATACTTAGTATAAGTTAATCATTCTCAAAATTGGAACGCAGATTGGACTAAATCAAAATAACAGTCTGGCCAATCTGCCAGTTCTGATTGTGGCAGTTCCAATCATTCCATCCCTACTAACAAGATAAGATTTCAAGTATAAGTACAAACACTGTGTGATATTTAGCGGAGGTACTATGGAGAAAACGAGATGCACGAATATGTGTTCATGGTGATTTGTTTTCTGGACAGAAAATGACCAAAGAAGAGCTTGCCTGTGAGAAGACAGTGCTGCAAAAGAACTTGCTCTATTATGAGGGACTGCATGGCCGTCCTGTAAGTGTCATGTTCTTTCCTATGCACTCACATCAATGCACAGTCGTAGGAGCGACAAGAAATGCCCTCAAAACACACCATCAACACATGTTAAAGCATCTTACAGTGCAGGTGTAGTGGCCTCTTCTGGCCAGTTCTGAATTTTTTTTTTTTTTTTTTGTGTGTATACTTTTTTTATAGGTGACGCGTGAAGAACGTCTCATAGTTAAGCCTTTGTATGACAGATACCGGCTGGTGAAACAGATGCTCACCCGTGTCAGCATCACTCCCATCATCGTAAGACTCTTCTCTCACACAAACACACATCCAATCCAACAGATTAAAGATATCGTGGTCTCTTTGCTTATAGTGCTGCAGTGCTTTATCAAAACTGGCTTAACACAGAGCGGGCATAGCTTGATCCACTGGTGTATGGTCATTTAAAAGAAAAAAATGGTGTTTGAGTATAAAATTCTTGTTTTCCAAGATAAAAATAGTGAAGTTCCACCTTTGTAACCTGATGTGACTTGAATATCATTTAAGCTTTGGGCTCTTCAGCACCAAAATAGCCTCACATCTCCCTCCCTGTCTCCCACCACAGGCCTCCCCTTCCAGTAAGAGACGCAACCAGACCCTGCAGCCCATCATCGAAGGTGAGACAGCCCACTTCTGCGATGAGATCAAGGAGGAAGAGGAGGAAGAGGAAGGTACAGGTGATCAAGAAATCCAAGGAATGCAGAGTGAGGAGTCAGAGGTTATCATTGCTCTGGACCCAGCAGCCCTATCCAGCTCCCAGCAGCCTCAGTTGGAGAGCATTCTGAGGCCCAAGTTGGAAGAGAGCTCGGGCAAGCTGACCCTTGACCTGCGTCTGTCCAGCTCCAATGCCTCATCCATGTAAGTGCAATGAACTGCAGAGATCTGCTTTTCGCTCACAGATAGCTTTGATGTTGATAGATAAACAATGAAGCCACTATTTACACAACCTGCATCCTTTCACAGAATTGTTAATGGTCAGTACAAATTGTCAGTCAGAGTTTGTAAAGCTGATTAGCTGCTCGGCTTTGCACTCCCATGTGTCTTGAGTGCACGCCTTTGTATGCTCATAGCCACACTGCAACGGCCAGCAGTATGAGCAAGTAGCCACAATCCTCTCACGCACAAGTCATATGACAGCCTATTTAAAGTGCCTGGCACAGGCCTACTTGTCTGTAAGAGTCACTGACCTCAAAGCTTCAAGCTGTATGAGGGAGTAATCTCTTTAGAAGGAAATGGACTACATTACAGATCAGCCTGAGTCCATCAAAGACTGGTTCATGTGCCACACACAGCCTCCTCACCTGCATCTCATCGCACAGCATTACTTCTCACACTGACTGAACTCTCTTGGCACCTTGCATCACTGTGTGGGCAGGAGTTCACACTGCTTCCTGCTCAGCAAGGAGCAGTTTCTGTAGCTGAGGGTACACAACTTCCTGTACCTTTAACATTGGGGCTCCTGAACAATAAAGCTTCATATTCACTGCCTTTTAAAAGAACAGCTACATTACTATGCTGGTAGACCAATAATCATCCAAAAAACTGCATTTAAAACTTTAATCTTCAAGAGAAAATTTAGATCCACTTTCACTTGTAAATGTAAAAAAATTCCATTTGTTTCTATCAGTGATTTCACAGTGAACACATCTTGACACTGTGGGTCTGAAAGGGTGTGTAGCTCAAGAAGCCATTGCTGAGAAAAAGAAATAGAAAGAAAAGTAGAACATTATCACTAGAACACCAGAACTGGACATGGTCTGGACTGATCTGAGGTGTGGAGTAGGGTTTTGTGGAATGATGAATGTAAATTTGTAATTGGTGGGATTGCTTGGATCATGAGAAGCAGAAAATGCAGCCAACTTACAAGAAGCCTAGAAAAATAATAGTTATTGCTCTTCATTTCAAGGAAGATACTTTAATGAACATGAAAGCTCTGCTAATAATACAAGGGCACCAAACATTAGGTAATGTAATTCCTCCTTTATCCCACAGGCCTGAGCTCCTTGAGCAGCTGTGGAAAGCCAGAGCAGAGAAGAAGAAGCTGAGGAGGACCATTCGCGAGTTTGAGGACGAGTTCTATCAACAGAACGGAAGGTAAGTTACACTACATCTGTACAAAGGGTACTCACAACGCTTCCTACTGCTGAATAAGGGTTTGTAAAGTATTCGTGTCAGCAGGTTTAACCCGCACAAAGAGAATTGTCTCAGGGACACCTTCTCACACAAACAAAACCACTCAGACACCCATCAGCCCTGAGCCCCAGTGCAGAAAGCGTCAATCGCAGATTAGTGAGATATTGGCTTATCCTTGATCCAGCTTCTGGACAGTGCACCTAAGTGGCATCCATTCAGGAGGAAAGCAAACAGTAGGTCAGCTGAAAGGGTGAAATTGCTCAGCATGAACTCTGCCATCTCCACAGGAACGTGCAGAAGGAGGACCGCATGCCCATGATGGACGAGTACAAGGAGTATAAACGCATAAAAGCCAAGCTACGTCTGCTCGAGGTCCTCATCAGCAAGCAGGACTCCTCCAAGTCCATCTAGAACCCGGGGAGCCAATCATGCTGCATCAGCCAGGCCTTCTGTCACCCCTTCTCTCCTCCGCACCTGGCAGCCTGCTGCTGCTGACCCCACTCACATACATACACACACCCCAGTACCTCAATGAATCCCTCTCAGTGTTGCTGAGGAAAAGGAACACTCACATCTTCAACCCTACCACCTTACAGTTGACCTGCGTAACCTTTCTGTCTTCCCTTCGTTTAAGAGGTTCAACTGAGTAATTCTCTGTCTATCGAACTGCCTGCCCTCTACATTTGAAAATCAGACTTTAGTTTCTCTTTCTTTCTCTCGTCATGTTGGGTTTGTTTTCTCATAGTGAGAAATTCTCTGATTGAAGAGGGACACGTTTGGTTTTGGAACCCGGCTCACCCAGAGGTGTGTCAGTGCAGTTGGAACAGAACTCGTGACCACAGTAATGGTCAGCATCTTTCACAGACTCATACCATGGATTTAAGCTACCTCCCTGAACACCGGGGAGCTTTTACGCTATCGGAGTGTGTTCTTTTGGGCAGAACTGTGTCTCTACACTCATTATGTAAATTCATACGCTGTGTATGCATAATATGTTTCTGTGTTACACTATGTCCTCTTTTCTTCAATAAGAAGTTACTGACAGACACGGTACTGTAAATGAATGTTGGTGGTTTTATTTCTTAGCTTTTCTCTAACAGAAGGGTAAGTTGGTGCTCTTTTGATTTCATTTCTAAGAATATACATGTGGATTCTCAGAGGGTTGGATCAGACTGACAAAAAAAAAATATTCACAGCCAGCTGGACTATCATATAGTATTCATTATCATCTGGCTGCATGGTTGCGTAGTATGTTAACAATATGTATCTAGATGTGTACTTAATTTATATTCTTTATAAATTCTTGCTCTGGATTCAGATCTCTTTGGGATCTATGTACGATTTTAATGATTCACTGACTGACTGACTGGAAACAAGAATACGCCAAATATACAGTTGCAAATGGCATGAGGTTGATAATAGTAGAGAGGATGTTCACACTGACAGTCAGAATTTCTGAGTGAAAATTCACTCATATATCGAGTTATCCTTAAACATGCTACCGGTTAATCAGCCATGGCGGTACGCTGGTGCTTTTCTGTGTCCTAGAGCAGCGTTGTGTCCTTCGGGATGGAGCAGCTTTAACTGACCCCCTTCCTGAGCGGCTCAGTGAGGCCTTCCCGGCTCTGCTTAATGTCATCAAAGGACTTTGATGTTGAAAGGCATGCAGGAATTCGGTAATTTAGCAGAAAGCGTCCACACGTAGTCGAATTCCTTGAGGTGAGAGTCGCAGCTGACTCTTAACACCTCGCTCACCTTAAATCTACATTCCATCAACATTACTTAAGCTGAGCGAGAATGTAATGCGTCACTGGTACTGCATGCCGTGCCCTGCTGGTGAATTCACTTGTTTGTCATAGTGGACTGTTTTTATAGTGGAAGATCTCGAGATTTTGCTCTCTCCTGGTGGACACGGAGTCAAAGTTCAGCCAGTTTCTGCAATTCCACTGAAACTTCAGCTAAGGGGAAGACCCTCCACCTTTCACTATATCTTACTGTACGCTGCTGCTTAGTGCTACTCACAAAACTGCAGCCTTGCCCGGACAGCAGTCATTTATCACGTTGTCAGTTAAATCATCAACCATTATTATAGATGTGTTGTGTGTAAGCTTTTCTTGCTTGATTTAAAGCAACTCTAAAGTGAAGGAATACTCACTGTTGAAATACTCACATTAGGCTCTGGGCATTAAGTGGAGAAACGTGTAACGGCGGTGTATCTGGGGGAAAAGTTCTTTGGTGTGTTTAGGCGTCGTTGGAGTAAAAAAGCAAACGAATGGGAGCAAGACCTCCGCAGTGCACTAGGTGGGCTTGTGGCTGTTGAGTTACAGTCCAAACTAAGTTCAAAATGTCACAACAGGATGGGTTCTGAATGGCTTTGGGAGCTGATGAACGTAATTTGCACAGCATTCTGAGAATGCAGCCCATATTTTTTTTGTTTGTTTGTTAAACTTGTTTGTTTATTGAAGCACTACTTGTACCTGAAGGATGTGTTGGTGATTTCACGCATGCTTAGCCCCTGTGTATCACTTTGTGATAGTCATATAAGGGTGTTTTTTGTTTTTTTTTAATGAACATTATTTTGTACTCATTTTTTAACCTTCACTTTCAGCGATACATATATACAGTGTAGTACCTGTATTTGCTAAACATCTGCTTATTGTTTTGTAAAAGCTTGTCAGTAGTGAGTCTGCATGGCAGAAAACCTGTATTTCTATTTTTTGTGCCATGAAAATGAAGCAATAACTTAGCACTGAGGTCTTATCAATGGAACGAGAGGCCTTCTGTATCCAGTATGTGCATTTTCAATAAATGGCTTGTGACTCATTCCTTTTACTATTTTTATTTAGTTTTTCATTTACACTTCAGTGATTGCCCCTCAGTTACCAGAAGAGCAACAGCAGTTGGGTACTTTACTTACAACAAAAGGCCGTACTTGTTGGCTTGTAGGATTTGCAAATGAACTTAAAAGTAATGCGACAAAAGGCAAGATGGAACTAAACTTATGAGAGAACCAACAAGAGCTACATACAAAATCTTTCTATCTGCTTTTTAGCTTTGTTGAGGTTTGTAGGTGTTTTAACTATTTGTATCTTCTGCTGCCACCCACTGTTTATCTTATCAACAAATATAGTGATGTGATGTCAGCTGTAGAGATTCTTTCTCTGTAAAACTGGTTTCAGTTCAGCCTAAAAAAAATGCTGTTGTGGTTTTAGTAAATTGGAAAGTGTCCATTTGTCATACGTGAACACAGCACAGCACAGCACAGCACGGCACCCAATTGTTCACATGCCTTTAACCCATTCATCAAGTGAAGCAGTGGGCAGCCAGGACCGCAGCACCCGGGGAGCAGTGTGGGGACAGTACTTTGCTCAAGGGTACCTCAGTGGTGCCACTAGCAGTCCTGTAACTCAAACCCACAACCTTCCGATTGCAGGGGGAGATCCCTAACCACCAAGTCACCAGCTGCCCAGTTAGTTGCTGACCAGTAGATACTGGTAACCAGTATTTTAACTCATTTTCATTTCAAAAATACTGAGGGTAAAGAAATAGGATGAACAAAATCAGTATTTTATCAGGTCAAATCTCAAAAACACTTCTGCCCTGACTGTTTTTATTAACTCATGTCTTCACATTTGTTTTTCTTAAGATAAATTCATATTCAGATTTTTTAAAACATATGTCTATGTATACAACTCATTAAGATTACTGCACTTTCTGTGATTGCAGAAATGTAAAAAATAGCTCATTAATAGTGATAAATGTTGAACAAAAACTACTGTGCATTTCTTTTTTGACACAAAGAATGTGCTGAATATGTGCAGTTACTGTTAGAATAAGTCCTTTTTCTAGGTCTGGATAAAGGGTTTGCATTTTTCCATTTACCAGGTTATAGAGGGTCTGTGGGTGGGTCTGCTTAGTGACACAGAATGGTTAAGGTTGGAAATGATCATTGTAGTGGTGTATGATTAAGGCTGGTGATCAGAAGGTCAA
Source organism: Brycinus macrolepidotus (assembly GCA_037974445.1). NCBI lineage: Eukaryota > Metazoa > Chordata > Actinopteri > Characiformes > Alestidae > Brycinus > Brycinus macrolepidotus. The sequence continues at coordinate 8,254,291 of JBBPCZ010000034.1, forward strand.
CAGGGGAGCTCAGCAGTGCTGACTGATATTCGCTATATTATATATAGCAGAAACATACCAAAACAGTAAACTCAAAATAAAACAAAATAAAAAAAATAACAAAGCTACTTTTAGCAACGCTACACATTGGCTATCATTTCTTATTCTATTGTTCTTTTTCATTTTTTCATTCTTGTCAGATATTTAATAATTGCTGCGTTATTTTTCAATTTGGCTTATCCCATTATTCTTCATTCCTACAGGAACATTCTTTTTTCAGTAAACAGCTGACTGCTGCCCTCCAGTGGTCAAAATGAGGGAGCTGTGAAGACAGATATTTGGTGCTGAATTTACACAAACTAAAATGCATTCTTGTAATTAGGGGAACAAATGGATTAATTGATTACGAAGTCTTCAGGCAAAGCACAGTGTTTAATCATTAATTTAATGTTACACTGTTTTAGAAATACATTAAAATCTACTGTGCACACACCACTTTAGAGAGTAATCCAAAAATCAGAGATTATACACCGTAACTTCATTTACAGGGCTGGGACGCCTGATAAATTGCATTTAGAACATCTATGTCAGACTATCAGTTTTGACAAGCACAGCAGCTTCTACCAAAGATTTTCCAATGCTTCCTTTTAGAATGAAATTAACTGCATAGTCTTGCTGTGCTGAAAATGTAAGGACTGAGACATCAATACTGTAACTGCTGAGTAAACCACAATGCATATGGTTTAGGGTCACTGGCTATAGAGTGAGTGATAAAAATTGCATTTAAATAAATATTTAAACAACCATAGATGAATTATCCAGTTATGTAATGTTAATAATAAGGCTCTTCAGTGCACTTAAACAAATGTAGCTTTCTGAGTCTATTAAAAGAAACTTTACATAAGTAAAACCATTCTGTAAGTCAGATTGCATTGTGTAAAAATAGGAAAACTGTGTAGTACTTGCCAAGATTTCCAGAGCTCATTAATGAACTGCAACTTTTTTCAGGCCAAATAAATTTGTTAGAATATTAGACTGTGAACCAATGCCCGACAGGGGACACAGGTCAAATAAAACCTCAAATCAATTGTGCTTACAATAGTGTTTCATCAACCTGCTTATCTAGACCAACATTTTATTGCCATTATAAAGTGTACTGCCTCTTTCAAATTCAAATCAATTTACAGTGCAATATCATTAGTCACCGCTTTTCACTGAATTAGTGAATTTCAAAGGAAAGCTTCTTTAGTTCAGCAATGGAGCTATGAGGCTAACAGTAGAAGTCAATATTTGTATCCAACATTTCTGTAAATACACCACAAAAACTACTCTCAACCTCCCGAAATGAGATCTAGCTCCACATTAAGGTGATGCAGACTTGTGGATGTGGTTTACGACACATTTTGACTTGCCGAGCTCTATAAAAAAAAATAAAATAAAAAAAAAAAGAAACTCCACTGCTACAGACAGCAATTTTAGACAACACCAGGGCTGCAGATGACTGATCTTTGACTGGATTCCTCTTTATGTTATTGCCACAAAAACTGATTCTAGATCAGCACCCCTACTCCTGAGATGGTTTGTGAAAACTGACCCCGTTGTGTAAAAAGGCTGCATGTTTAGCCTGCTACATGTACCACTAGTACATGTTTGTTCAATTTATAGCTCACAGTGAGTTTTTCTGTGTCCTAAACCACACTGACAAGCCTGTTCCACCTGGATGAAGCACTGAAGCAATATCTGGATTCCACACGTCCTGGCAGATCGGCTATCGGAGGTGAAAAATTGTGCAAATCAAAAATATCCCCAAACTATTCCTGGAACAAACATCTCGACCCAGCATAGTATCTATGCATCAAGTGTGATGTCCAGACTATGAGTATTTTATGATTACTGACCCAGGCAGCCTTACTCATAAAAGTGCTTATATGCAGTTGAGTTATATTTGGCACATTTCCCACATTTATGAGATGCATGAGACCCAGTACAGATATGCACTGCATTAAATATATTAATGGCACAAAAAAGAATTGGCTTTAACCGCCGCTCTCCAGTTAGTGTATGTTTCTTTGCAGTGTCGTTTCTACAGTACTTCTTATCCATGTTAAAACCCTGTTATCAAAAGTATAGTCACATAGGTAGAAAGGAAAATTAAAATCCCTTTGGGAGAACATGAAACGAGCAATACTAGTGTATTTCAGTCCTGGTCTAGTTTGGTTGTGTTATGGGAATGATATGTAGTGACAGAAGCTTCTCCTGATGGCTGAGTGGTTGTTGAAGCAAAATGTGACTGTGGGTATATACTGTGGTTATAATGTAGACTGTTTGGACCCAACCTCAAATGCCCTCACTGCTTTTATAACTGGATGAGAGACGAGTTGAGAGACAATGGCTTTCTTAGTGTGTTACAAATCAGTAGTAGAGCAAAGAGAGAATTGGCATGCTCTGTAGCTGCAGTCCAGTTTCTCACACCAATCCAGCCTCAGCTGTCTCACTTCATTTAGACCATCCTTTAGCACCCGCCGGCTCCAGTCAATCAGGCCACTTTAACTGAGAACTCATTCAGTCTGACCGAGTTCATGAAAGCGAACAGGGAGTGGCCTCTCAGTGGTGGTAAATGGCACCATTTGAAGAGCGCGAGGCCACAGGGCTCAACTTGTGGGTGCCCGGGCAGTCCACATGGTTGCGTGCTTCAAGCAGTTTTTATGGTGAGCACAAGGTCAGCATGACTAGAGAAGGACAAGTCTGTCTCCAGCATGCCTGCTCCCACAGACCAGCTTCAGATGACTGTATGTCTACCACAGCCTTTTTCTTCACTTGTCAGTGGGGCCTTGCTCACCAACGCCCTTAGTCATAACGGTTTGTCAATGACTGAGACACCTGGAATGAAGTAAAACAAGTGAAAATATATCAATGCTTTGTTCAGTCTGCAATTATAAAAAATGTTTTATATACATATTTGTTTGTATA
>JBBPCZ010000034.1:8272197-8283136 GCA_037974445.1 Brycinus macrolepidotus
AAAAGGTTTTGAGGGAAAAGGGAAGAAGTTTGGTTGGGAAGGTGGACCCCCCCCCCCCCCCAATAAGCAGATAAGCAATGCCATTTATGTAACTTTATTCATAAGCACATGAGAAAAAAAATTAAAAATCATGTATGGGATTCCTTTCACAATGATATTTAATCATGTATCAGACTTCAACTGAGATCTGCCATAATCAGTCATATCTGTTGCTGTTCTCCACCTCCAATGCATCAAAGATGGCACGTTACAGCCTCTGCAAAGTATAAAAATAATTAAAAAAAACAAGAATCACATTTGCAATCATGTTTCATCTAAGTAAATACCCCAACTTGTAAAGATACTTCTACTGCCATTTGTTTTGACACATTATAGAACAGAATATACACCACTAACTTCTACATGAAGCACTTAATATATTTGTAATGCAAAATGAACTTACCAACACTGTGGCCATACAGTACCTCCATGTGGGTGGGAACAGCTGCTTTGTTGAAGTTTGCCTTTGCTAGGTTTATAAATAAAAAAAAATAAAAAATAAAATAAAAATAAAAAGTTTGGTAACTGTTCAAGGAAGCTTGATAAAATTAACTGTGAATGGTGTTTTAATCCCTACACTCTTACCTTAGTCACCGGCAGACCCTGCCACACCTCCGAGGCCAGTCAATCATCCACCAGCTGGATTTAAAACCAAGAAATTACCTAATCCAGGCAGTTTTGCCATTTCTGCAGGGGAAAAAGAAAAAAGGTAGATGTCATTATACTAATTAGGTAGTTTCATAAACAACAGGCCAACTGCCAAACCCAGTCACAGTCATTCCTTCAGGGCATTTGCAACTGCTTTTATATCATGGAAGGGAGGTAAAAATGCAAGTTGCATGTTTTTTTTTTTTTGGACAACTGCACATTCACACACCAGACCAGTGCTGATTAAATCTACTTTTAAAAAGCCATGAAAGGTTTACTACTACAGTTTAACGCACAGATCAACAATATCCAAGTCCGTTCAGTGTGCCATTAATGTACAGGGACAAAACACAAGCAAAACACCAAGATGATGAGGGAGGGGGGTATTGATAAGATGTAAAGTAAATAACTGAAGCCACAAACCTTGCTTAAAAATGCTGATCTCCTTGCATTTGGTGTCAATAATATCTGGAACTAATGCATCAAGTAAACAGGAACTCTAAGCCCCACAATCCGGTAAGACCTTAAACTGAAAATTGTCTAAAATATTGGATTAAGACATAACTAAGCGTAGTACCACAACTTAACACATTGAACCAAACAATATTCTAATTACCATTTTAGCAATTCATATCACCGCACATAAACGTAAGTTTAGATCAAAGACATACTTAAACTTATGTTGCATGCACGCTTTATTGGATCATCTAGCAAATACCTGATGTAAGGAGTTCAGTTGTTCCAGGTGAATCCATGTGTTTGTGTTTAAGACACACTCAATGTAATATCTTGTGTATAAAGTATTGTCTACAAACCTGAAACCTGGTGCGAATATCCTATGGACTTTCAGCTGGGATTCTACAGCACTGGAGTACCCCTGGAGAATCCAATGACGTAGTAGTGGACACAGCTAAGGTATAGATCCGTCTTATTTGATCACTAAAAGTATTGGAACAGAGCTCTAGACATATTTTTAAAGTAAAGACAACATCCTTATTTAATAATCAGGGAGCTGTTAAACTCCCCTCTCATTTGATATAGAGATGATTAGAGAGAACAAAGACAGTTTGAGCCTGAGACCAGACTCCACTACAGTTTACTGAAGTGCCAACTAAGCTAGAAACGTTTAATCTATTCAAAACCACCCAATGAGGCTCAAGCTTTTCAATAAAACAATGGCTAATGGAACTTTTATTCATAGAAATACATACAGTTTAATTGAAACTGAAACAATATTTAATGGGTCAATACCTTCCAGTAATACAATGAGACAAGAGCATTTTAAGTCCTCTTCTGAATTAGATCAACTGAAGTAAAAAATAAAACTGGCAAGGCCGAGATCAAACCTACCAGGCTGTTCAACGAAAACAGGTTCACTGTAACATGACAATTTTTCTCATAATAACGACTCAACTATTTAACATTATTAGGTGGGAATTACATGTCAGCCACTATAACGGATGATTAGAGCATGTGATGAACGTGAACACGAGAACCAACCATGACCTGGTCCTTCTACATGCTGCTCACTCAGCCGACTCTGAGACCGAGGACGAGTTCATCCGTTTTAGGGCTCGCCTCTAGTGACCAACGAGCCTAGTTAAAGCAGAACTAAAGGACTAAAAATTAAACTGCACGGGAATTTACATGGCTAACTTCAGAAACAAAAAAAAAATAAAAATGTCCCAGATTTAAACACTTCATAAACTTAGGTAAAAAAGGATAAAAATAAAAAGACACAAGGTACAATACAATATGCTAAAAAAGAGGAAACACATGCCTATACTAACAAGCAAGTGGACTAATCTTAACTTAATTCAAAAACAGATAAGCTTGGTAAAAACAGTTCTCCGACAGGTAACCTGCCCCTGCCACCCACGGGAAGTCAGATTAAGTAAAGATCCAGAGTAGTAGTCCTATGACTTGCTGTAAATCCGCCTAGTTTGTTAGGAAGAGACCGTCGGGGCTGTCGTATAGCTGCTGTAAGAACTTGATGGCTGGATTTAATCGTATAGGCCGCATGGGTACGCCCTACCTATCTTGTAGCTAGGCTGGATTAGTTGAAGAATTTCCTGTATGAATGGATAAATGAAACCAAGTTCGTTCGTTCGAGTCCTGGGGTTAGGAGCAGCTCTCTTAAATCTCGGACATTAAAAAACCACGCTCTTAATATGAGCCTCCGTAACCCCCCCTGCCGTAACCACCACCACCCCCGCCGCGGGAGTAAGGAGCGCTGCTTCTGCCCGAGTAATTACCTTTCATTGGCCCATAGCCAGAGGACTGCTGGCCATAGCCGCTTCCAAAGTCATTGTAGCCGTTACCACCTCCGCCGTAGCCTCCCATTTGGTCCCCGTAGCCTCCCCCATACCCGCCACCGTAACCGCCACCATAGCCTCCGCCGTAGCCCCCGTCGTTTCCTCCGTAGCCGCCGCCATAGCCGCCTCCGTAGCCCCCGCCTCTTCCACCGCCATAGCCGTTCTGGGGCCTTCCCATGCCGCGTCCGCCTCGTCCTCCTCGGCCGCCACCGCGACCTCCGGCCGCCTGCATCTCTTGCTTGGTCAGGGCTTTCTTCACCTCCACTTTGTGCCCGTTGATGGTGTGGAACTTGAGTACCACCGCCTTGTCCGCAGAGTCGTTATCGTCGAAGTAGACGAAGCCGAAGCCACGCTTCTTGCCAGTCTCTTTGTCCGTGATCACCTCGGCCTTCTCCACCGAGCCGAACTGAGAGAAGCACTCGATGAGATGAGTGTCCTCGATGTCGTCTTTGAGGCCTCCAACGAATATTTTCTTCACCTTAGCGAGCGCTTCGGGCTTCCCGGCGTCTTCCCGAGCCACGGCTCTCTTGATCTCCACGTTGTTGCCGTCGAGGACATGCGGCCTGGCCGCCATGGCCGCGTCCGCCTCCTCCGGGGAAGTGTAGGTCACGAAGCCGAAGCAGCGGGAGCGCTTCAGCTGCTGGTTCTGCACCACCACGCAGTCGGTCAGCTGCCCATACTGCTCGAAATGCTTCCGCAGCCCTTCGTCCGTGGTCTGGACGTTAAGGCCGCCGACGAAAAGCTTGCAGAGTTGGTTCTCCATTGTTTTTTCTCTCTCTCCACGCTGGCTCGACTCTCCGCAATTAGAGCAGGATCCGTGTATCTAAAATGGCGGCGGCTCTGTCATAAATGGCGGCGGCTGAGCGAGGGGCCGGTGACGTCACAGGGGCTCGGCCCCGCCCCGATTCTTTTATTTATTTATTACTTTTCAAAAAAATCACAATTTTAAACACCAAAAGAAAACAAAAAACTAAAAGATCTAAAATGGTAATATACCAATATATATATATATATATATATATATATTTTCCAACAAACGATAGGTATTTGAAAAAGACCCATTAAAACCATTCTTTGCTGATTTAAGCCAAATAAACCAAAAAAAATTTAAAAAAAAAGGAAACTAAATCTAAATATCCAAAAGGTTAATATGCCAATATATTTTTCTTGAAACGTAAAGAAGGCCCGTTTAAACCGTATTTTACTGCTGTAAGCCAAATACATTTTTAAAAAATGGTGGTTGGGGTTACATTGAAGTTGAAACAATAGAAGACTGAATAAATGAAAAGAAAATGATAAATTCTACGCGTTGGTCTATGCAAGCGGTCGTCGAAAAGTACTATATTTCGGCGTGCCGAAGTGTAATGCATTTCGTAGCTTTGTGAGGGTTTTTTGTGCTTTTTGAGGCTCGTGTGTGCTGCAGGGCTCTGATACTGGTGGTAAAATGGAGTGGCGTGTTACTAATAATGTCGGTTAATAACTTCGAGCAATATTTGTGGCACAAAAAGAATAATAATCGGTAGAAAAGCTCGGTTTCTCGAGGAAGTGGGCTGATGTTAGAAAAGGGCCATTTTTAGGGACAAAGGAGAAAGAGGTCTGTTTGAATAAAATGGGGTGAGGGGTGAGGGGGGAGGGGGCTGCGTTATTTCCCATAACTCCAGTGCGCATGCGCGGTCTCCACACAACAGCCCGTTACGGCAAAAAATGGCGGCCGCCGTTGAGAATGTTGTTAAAGTGTGAGTTGAATTATCCATTTTTATATTAACAGCTGTTCCAATATTCCCTTATTTGGTATCACAGTAAAATCGGACAGTTTATAGTACATCGACCAGAGCAAAGTTCCGCTTAAATGAGACGGAGGTTTGGCGAATTTTCCGATTTAAAGAGTGTCCTGCTAACCAACGCTAGCAATCCAGCTGCAGCCTCTCCATTCATTGTTTTCCAAGAGAAGCAAACCTTGTATTTTAGTGTGGAGGACACTTACTGACTTCTCTGTTGCTTAACCCGTCTAATGTAATATTCAGCTAGCAGCAGTTATAAGCAGGGTTTGTTAAATGTTCACTTTTAGTGTCAATTCAGCTATTGGAGAGGGACGTTTTCGTGTTTGTTATCCATCAATTGTATAGCCTCTCTTTGTTTACTAGGAATGGCATACTAAAGGGATATTTCATCGAAATAATCAAAATACACACTTTCCCACCTCCGTTACCCCAAACCTGTTCGATGTTCAAAGTTTGTTTGTTTAGTTTTGCAGTAGAGCAACAAGCTTGATAGAATAGAAGACCTCCAGTATGTCTAAGCAGCATTAGCCTTGTAGCTCCCATGTAGAATTTGGGAAGCAAACTTTGAACATGTTATTCCTGTAAACAACGGTTTCAATTTTTCTTCTGCATTATTAATGAACTGGCGTGTGTTTGTGCCTTAGGCTGGGGGAACAGTACTACAAAGATGCCATGGAACAGTGCCACAGCTATAATGCCCGACTGTGTGCAGAGAGAAGCATCCTCATGCCATTTCTGGACTCCCAGACTGGTGTGGCTCAAAGCAACTGCTACATATGGATGGAGAAGAGACACAGAAGTGCAGGTTTGATCTGCTTTATTTTATCCAGAACCCTCTTTTCCTGTTGTCTCAAGACTCCCACAGGTTTCTCATTGTGTTCTCCGTCCCTGGCTAGGCATAGCACCAGGCCAGCTGTACACGTATCCTGCTCGCCGCTGGCGAAAGAAGAGGCGAGCACACCCACCAGAGGATCCTGCTTTAGTTTTCCCCCCGCTCAAATCAGGTATTTGATCTTAGCTTGGTCATTTTTAACAAAAAATGGTGAAAAAATGAAAGATTGGCTTAGCTGTTCACTTTTTCTTCTCAAAGCGGAACTGGAATTAGGGCTGAAGAAAGATGTGTTGGGGACATTGGATGGTAGCAGCCTGGAGGCCTTGCTAAAGGGAGAACCACTGGATAAGAGAGCCCCTACAGAGCTCAGAGGCCCGGAGGAAGACTCTAATTTGGCAGAAATCACAGGGGTCACTGGGGCCAGTAGTCACAGTAGCTCCACACGAGTCAGAAAGGTATTTACTTGTAATATGATGGCTAATGTTTTAATGTTGAAATTAGTGAATAGATGTGTCTAGTTTATTATGGTTTATCAATGTCTGTTCTTCTTCATTTGCTTCTTTGTAGAGAATTCTGGAGCCCGAAGATTATTTGGATGACCTGGACGATGAAGATTTTGAGGAGGAGACTCCAAAAAGACGAAAAGGAAAGTCCAAGGTAGCTTGTACTATGACACACTGCATCTTTTGCTACCATTTTGCTGCATTTTTCAGATGCAGGAGTCAGCTGATGTGCTTTGTCTGTTAGGGTCGTGGAGTGGGAAATGGGAAGAAAAAAATGGAAGCTGCTGCAGCAGCGCTGGAAGACCGTGATAAACCTTATGCCTGTGACAGTAAGTTATGTTTTAATTGGGTAAATGGTTTGCTTTGTCTGTTTGCATACCTGCACTTATTCATTTTGACAAATTTTGTTTGTCTTTAGTCTGTGGAAAACGCTATAAGAATAGGCCAGGCTTGAGTTACCATTACACCCACTCTCATCTGGCTGATGAAGAGGGCGAGGACAAAGAGGAGGCTGAAATACACATACCTGCACCACAGGAGGAGACAAAGAGTAAGTGCTCTCAGGTTTATGTAGATTTTTGGTTTGATGCCTAGTGCTTGGTAGGCAATAAAGCAGATGGCTTTCGGTGCATTCTTATGTAAATAGAGCTATCAAAAGTGTCAGACACTGGTCTATTTTAAAGTTATCAGCTTATTTACAGAACATTTACACTGGTCATTTCATTCTCAGCCCCTAAGAAAGGACCCAATGGCTTGGCACCACCAAACGATTACTGTGATTTCTGCCTGGGTGATTCTAATATGAACCAGAAGACTGGCCAGTCTGAGGAGCTTGTCTCCTGCTCTGACTGTGGACGTTCAGGTGGGTAATTAACCTAATGTCATAAACAGTGACCTCCAGAAACAAAGTAATGAAAATCCTAATTCATGCAGACCCCAAAGAATGGCACCCTTTAATGCATTTAACCTCTGGTGTTAATTTAGCTGTTTGGTTACTTATGTGTAGAATATAAATGAAAATAAGTATTTTCTGTTTTGTGGGACTGGTTGTCCCTTTAGTAGCCAGGACAGTTAAAGTTAAATTAACACCGCAGAAAATTATTTTTGGTGCTCTTGACTGCGTAATTGAATGATGTTCTCTGTAATCTCTGTTATTCCCAGGCCATCCTTCTTGCCTCCAGTTCACAGCAGTAATGATGGCAGCAGTTAAAACATATCGCTGGCAGTGCATTGAATGCAAGTGCTGCAATGTTTGTGGCACATCTGAGAATGATGTGAGTTCACTTATCCATGCATGCTTGCATAAACACACTCTTCTTCCCCCAGGCCTCATACACTTCATGTCACTTATGCAAGCCTAGTGTAGCAGCAACATTGATACATATTAATATAGTTTAATAGACTAACTTACTCTCTCCTGTTTGTGTTTACTCAGGACCAGCTCCTGTTTTGTGATGACTGTGACAGAGGATATCATATGTACTGCCTCACTCCCCCCATGTCAGACCCTCCAGAAGGTAAATTGATTACGCAGTCACAACACCAAGAAGTTTTGTTTTCTATTGCATAGCAGCTGTATTATGCATGTATTATGCATTAGGGCAGCTGGTGGCCTAGTGGTTAGGGTGTTGCCCCTGCAATCAGAATGTCGTAGGTTAGAATCCCTGGACTGCTAGTGTCATCACTGAGGTACCCTTGAGCAAGGTACCGTCCTCACACACTGCTCCCCGGGCGCCCCTCGTTGGTAGCAGCCCACTGCTTCACTTGGTGAATGGGTTAAATCCAGAGAAAGAATTTCACATTGTTTACACTGTGTGCTGTGCTGTGGTGTGTTCACGCGTGACTATAAGGGGCCACTTTACTTTAGTTATTCCTTAACCTTGGTATGTCAGGATTGGCTTGGATAGTGGATGATAGTCATTTACCACAAGTCCCCACTGTCTTGCTCAGGAGAAACTATAAAAATTAAAAAATCAATCAAAATTTAAATCATCCTCCTGAAAACTTGGTGCATTTGCCACCCCCCCGCTCTCCACTCTATCTAACTTTAATAAAGTAGATTACAAAGAGTTGATAATTGTCAATTTAAGTCATACTTATTAGTCAGGATACTTTATTTAGTAATTATACCCCAAATGTTAGGATTTTATTCTGGTATGTTCTTGTAAGACACCATAAAGAAGACATACAGTTGTGTGTAAACAGTTGGGCACCTCTGGTCAAATGAAGTTTTGTTGATTTTTCTACATGAAAACACATCATTGACAGAGAACACACTGTTGTACATTTTAATGCAGTTTACTGTTCTTGAAGTGTTTTTAATTTACTGTTTACAAATGTAATTTATTGTAATAAAAATAATATAAAATGTGGCCTTTGTAAAGTTTATGGCACATTTTGTGTTTACACGTTATTTAAAAAATGAAAAAAAAAGTCAGGCCTAAATATATGAAAACTGACCCACAAAACAAACTTGGTTTAAAAAGTACATTAGCCTGCAAATATGTAGGGAAATTCTAAAAGACCTCTAATTCTAACAACTGAACTAAATTCAAAAAGATTAACCTTGAAACACATTCTTATTCAACTGCTCCATTTCCCCAGAGAGTTGAGAGTTGTCATTTATGATTTAAGACCTGCTGATCAAGATTGTGTCCGTGTATGGAAGACAAAAATGAAGAGGAACTGCCCTAACCTCCTCTCCTGACTCAAACCAAATAATTACAGAGAAAGTCAAAACACTTTCAGTGTTTTATAACAATCATCCAGTGTTTATCACATTTTTCTGAACTCTTGAACATATAATTAAGAATTGATACAAGATAAGCTTCACATTGTTCTCAATTTAAACTTTTATCCACAATCTCCTATCTTTGTACTCTGTGGTAGAAACTCCTCAGCTGCCTTCCAAGAATTAATTACAATCTCTTTGGCCTTGTTTATATTGTGCTGGATATTGCGTAAAGTTGCTGTTCATTCAGTATAGTGTTGGATTATAAGGTGGAAAGACTCTTAAAATCGCCTGGTCCACATGCTGTTTTGCATGAGAGGAAACAGCACAGTAAACATAAACTACAATAAATGTAATGTACAATAAACAATGTCTGACTATTAGCACTGGTTTATTAGAAAAAAAAATTAGACTGGTTAAGTGAAAACACAAAATGAAAACACATTGCCTTACCTACATTTACCTTAGTATCTGTTATGTTTTAGCCATAAATAAATGTCAATGAAGTAGTCATTCTTATCCCTAGGGAGCATTTTGGTCATAAGAAATTAACAGAGAAATGAACACTGTCCTATTAGCTGAATTTAATACTGAAGTCTCATTGTAGACAAATTCTAAAGACCAGATCAGCTGATTGCTTGATCCATTAACCATCTGTGAAGAATGATTTGCATTTGTAGTTAGGGATGCCTAAACTATATCATGATACATGATATATTATTTTATGACATCTGTTCAGTTGAAACGGACATGGAAAATAACAAACACCAGAGACTGAGCATAGTTTATCACAGTAGTGATGAATATTAGCATATTGCCCAGCCCTGCAAATAATAGCTTTCATGGTTGGTTGTTTTTTGTGTTTCATTTGTATAGGAAGCTGGAGTTGTCGCTTGTGTTTGGATCTTCTGAAAGACAAGGCTTCTATCTACCAAAGCCAGAATACTACGATGGAGTAATCTTCACACCTGGACTTCTCATGAGACCACACAAGAACACATTCCCTTTTTGTCCTTATACACAGACAATAAGTCACACTTTTTACACTACATGATGTACGAGCCCCTCTCCCCACGTCTATCACCCCCTGGCCAGAGGCACGGCATGGCTGAAGTGCTTGGCCAGTAGCTGAAGGAGTTTTTCCACAAAGCTAAAAGAGGGAAGGGTACTTCAATTTGGAAGCAGAAGCTCCACGAACACCTCACCTCTGTCTCAGTGTACTTCTGACTGTTACACACATTTACAAATTAAGCGGTTTGAAAGGACAGAGCACACTAAGAAATGGAATGAAATGGATTTTTTGATTATTTGATTGTGTATTTTATCTGTTGCCAATATTTTTCTCTTTTCTTTTGCTTGTTTACAATGCATGTCATTGAACAAAATTTCATGGCCTTATTCCACGATATGATGGATTTTATTATCTATATGTATCTGAAGTATACCTCTGTTGGTGTAACCTTTTCCTCACTGGAATTCATGGTGCCAAGGTCCAAATTGACAAAGCAGCTTTGTTTTGTTCCTCCTTTCTTTTAGATGTTTGAAAGATTAAATGTCAATTATTGCTTCTGCTCTAGATGTCTTTTATGGGCAGTATGCAGCTGTTATCTTAAAAAAAAAAAAAAAAAAGTCATGGTTATGAGCATCATATGGTTGTGAGCATATGATGTGTACTCTCATGCACAGACACCCTAATAGGGACATTTCTGAAGGCTTATCTTTTTTAGTACAGTTTTGTACATTCTATACACATAGCAGGTATACTAACCATATTTAATGATTGTGTACTGTAACCTTTTTTGTATTTGGTTCTGTGCATTTTTTATATATATATATATATATATATATATATGTGTATATATATATATGTGTGTATATATATATATGTGTATATATATATATATGTGTGTATATATGTGTGTGTGTATATATATATGTGTGTGTGTATATATATATGTGTGTGTATATATATATGTGTATATATATATATATATATGTGTATATATATATATATATATTAGTGCTGGGAAAGTTAACGCGTTATTATCGCGTTAACGCATGATCTACTTAACGCCGACAATTAATTTATC
>JBBPCZ010000034.1:8292064-8334307 GCA_037974445.1 Brycinus macrolepidotus
AACATCCCCCCCGCCCATTCACCCACCATTCCCAGCGTGCTTCTTTCCTCCCTGTCTTTGAGAGCAGTGGAGATGCACAATCAAAAAGCATAAACATTCCCTTGAAGCTGTATAATGTATAATTGATACCCAGAGACCACGAGCAACAGGGCCGTGAACCGCCAGCCTCGCGCTCCCTGTTTACCCTCATGCAGAGCGAGGAGAGGCGCGCGACACACACATTCACACACTCTCTCTCTCTCTCACACACACACACACAGAGAAGACCGCGCGCGCACCCACACACACAGATCCCCCATCATCCAGGCGCAGCCAGTCGGGACTGCCGCCTCGCGCCGGCCAGACCTGCAGCGTGAGCCCTGACCGCGCGCTGGTGGGAGGAGGCGCGTGGACCTGCTGCTGCTGCAAAACAAAAAACAGAACAAGGGCTTCGTCTGTGAGGCGAGCTTCTGCTGCAGGTGAGCACAATGATGCATGCGCGTTTTTGGGGGGGGATGCGCTGCGCCTCCCCGTCCTCAGGAGCCATTTGGGCGATTGCACGGCTAAATAAACACAACGGGGGCTTCACGCGTAACGCACGGAGCCCCTCTTTGCATGTCTCCGCAGCCCCGGATTTCCATATAGCGTGCTAGGCTTTGGCCAGCCTCCGCCGTGCCGGCAGTTTTTCTTTCTCTTTCCACCCCTTTCTTCCCCCGGTCTGCTTGTGTCAATGCGCTGCAATCAATATGCAGCGTGGGCGCGATTCAGGGTCGTGCCGAGCCGTTTTCCCCCCTTCTCTCCCTCCCTGCTGGCGCTCGGGCGAGCCGTGCTGATTTGCATGGGGGACGAGTCGCTCCTTTAAAAAGGATCCCGGGCTCCCAGGTTTTGGAAAAGGCAGAGAGGCAGCAGCAGTAGAGGCTCAGCAGAGGCAGCACCAGCAGCACAGAGGGTCCCCCAACCATGCTGTTGCCATGGTTACTGCGCGGGGAGGCCGGCCGAACATGGCTGAGGCTCAGAGCGGTTTACTCCACCATGCTTAACACAACGGCTCCCTGAGTGTGTGTCTGTGTGTGTCTCTCTATCTTTCCCTCACTCTCCCCTTCTTTATCTCTCTCTCTGTCTTTCTCCCTCTTTATCTCTCATTCTCTCTCCCTCCCTCCCTCTTCATCTCTCTGCATCTTTATCTCTCTCTCTTTCTCTTTCTCTCTGTCTTTCTCCTCTGTGCATCTCACTCTGTCAATCTTCTTCCTTTCTCTCCCTCTGTCTCTGTCTTTCTCTTTTCTTTCTCTGTCTTTCTCTTTTCTCTAACTCTCTTTTTCTCTGCCTCTTTATCTATCTTTGTCTTTCTCTATTCTCTCTCTACCTCTCTATCTCTCCACTTCTCTCTCTCTGTCTCTGTCTTTCTCTTTTCTCTCTGTCTATCTCTTTCTCACTCTTTCTTTCTCTCTACCTCTTCATCTCTCTGTCTGTCATTCTTCTCTGTCTCTCTTCTCTCTCTATCTCTCCCTTTCTCTTTTCTCTGTCTGCCTCTTTCTCACTCTTTCTTTCTCTCTGCCTCTTCATCTCTCTCTATCTGTCTTTCTTTCTGTCTCTCTCTCTCTCTCTCTCTCTCTCTCTCTCTCTCTCTCTCTCTCTCTCTCTCTGTCTGTCTCACACACACACACTCCAAAAAGCCTGCTGTTGTAGGCAGAGCCCCGGAGGAGCAGCCTCGAGCAGGTGTGCGGCAGAAACCAGTCATTGTAGGTGGGCTCCAAACTCCCAGTCAAAACACTGCCACTCCTCTGGCATGAAAAACCACTGCACCCTCAGACATGACATGTCGCCCAGATTCCTGCTGTTATTTCTGAAAACAGGGGTGTTCATGGGGTGATTGCCCCCCTTTGCTGCGATAATAGCCTCTACTTTCTGGGAAAGCACTAGATGTTGGAAAACTGCTGTGAGGATTTCTTTGCATTCAGCCATGAGTGAGGAGATTAGGTACTGATGTTAGATGATTAGATCACAAACGCCACTCCAGCTTATCTCAGAGGCATTGATGGGATGGAGCTCCGTCACAGCACTGGGCTGTGGGGCTTTATGCCCCTGATGTGCTGCATGTGTGGCATGTGTGGCTGCTCCAGGGCGTCTCACTCTGGTGGCCGTGCTTCTCTATGGATCTTATACAGCACCTGAATGCCTGTGTCATCACTGAGTGCACGGTAAAGTAGCTGAGTTTATTATGCTTATGTGCAATACTTTACTATGGGCTTTACTTTGCAATACTTTACTATCACTGCTATTGTCAGTAGTACATGCAAGAATGGACTCAGTATAGAGAACAACTCCAAACCACTATTAGTATTAACGAGTAAACTAGTTAAGTAGTAGTAATCCTATAGTATTTATATCCACCTTTCTTACTGACCTCAGCATTTTGCCTATACAGCATAGTGTATATAGTGCAGAGTATCTTCTGGAGAGTGTTATTTTGACTTTATATTATATTTTATATCGTTCTTGTCTTTGTGTCTCTGTGTGACTGTGCAGTCATAGCATATGCAGTTTCCTCAGGGATCAATAGAGTTTTCTAGTTCTGAATCTGATTCTGATAGAGGGGGTGTCTGGATACTTACAGCGTCCGTCAGCTCTGTGGTGTTTTAGAGCTAGGAAAGCTGCACACAAGATGCTCCGAAAGCTGCCCATTGTTCAGGCTTTGGTGAGCAGTTCATTGTCAGTGGCGGCAGCGCACACTCAGCTGAGCTACGTGGCGCTCGTCACTTAATTCAGCCCAAATAAAGGCGTCAGACACACAGACATGGCAGCGCCAGACGAGACACTAGACGCCTAGAGTCGCTTTCTCTCTCTCTCTCCCTCTCTCTCCCTCTCCCTGTTTCCTTTTTTTTCCTCCCCCTCCTCGTGAGGAGTCCCTCCTCCGACAGAGCGACTGTAGAGGATGAGCTTAATAAGATTTATCCCTGAGAATGATTTAAGTGAAGACGTTGTAAGTGATACGACGACGATCCAACACGACGTTTGACCTTGAAAGCAGTGGATGTGACAGAACGGGGTGATTTAACACGGCTGGGTAGTTCACACACGCCTCTTAGTCTGCTGATATGTCAGAAGTGAACAAAAAAAGAAAGGGGGAAAAAAAGCCCTGCCTTAGCTCTACTCTCAGCACACAGTTCTAACCGTCAGTTCATCACTCCTGTGTTTCAGTGAGCTGTGTCAGTTTGTGTAAAGGATGTAGAGAGTTAATAGTAACTGCACGTTACGCGTACGTATGTGTGTATGTGTGTGTGTGTGTGTGTGTGTGTCTTAAGACTGAAAAGGGTTAGTGGGTCAAACAGGCGATCAGACTGCAGGCTGCACGCAGTGTGTGGCAGAGAGCAAGAGGGAGAGTGAGGTGTGTGTGTATGTGTGTGTGTGTGTGTGTGTATGTGTTGAACTGACCTGTGAGAAAACCATATCTCATCACATTGGGATGCCCCACTGACCAGAGTCTTTAAAGAAACACTCCATTTTCACTCTTGTCTCTATCTCTGTCTGCTTAATTGGTAGCATGTGCTCGATTTCCAATGGACTTCTGGAATCTAAACTACATGTCTGTAGGTGGTGTTAAAATTACATTTAGAGACATTAGCCTTTCTGCTCTTTTTCTAAATACAGGGAAATGCATTGAAATGATTGCCTGTGATTGTCTGTCGTATGCTAAGGCAGGTAGATATTACTGTGAAAAGTACTGAAGCTTCTTTATTTTTGCTCAGTAGAATAGTGCAGAACTTCTCTTCTTGTAGGTTTGGGTTTGGAAACAATTGGGTTAAATTAATAAAACATCCAACAATGATCGCAATTCGAATCTTTTCCTAGGTACATAAAGCCAAGTAAGCCTACTGGTTTGGCCTTCAAGAGCTGGACTGAAGTCCCATGATATCAGATTAATAATTAGCAATTAGGAGGTGACAAAGGAATCAGTGAGTCATGTTTTGATTTCCAATGGGTGGAACCAATTTTGTGAAGGAAAACATACTCTAGGCCTTCTTGACATTCTAGATACATAACTGACCATTAAATGGCAGCCTAACCAGTGGGTCTCTGTAAAGTAAAGTGGCCCCTTATAGTCACACGTGAACATACCACAGCACACAGTGTGAACAATGTGAAACTCTTTCTCTGCATTTAACCCATTCACCAAGTGAAGCAGTGGGCTGCCAGCAATGGGGGGCATCCAGGGAGCAGTGTGTGGGGATAGTACCATGCTCAAGTGTTCCTCAGTGGTGCCACGGGACGTCCTGGGATTCAAACCCACAACCTTCTGATCACAGGGGCAACTCCCTAACCACTAGGCCACCAAACAGGGGCAGCTCTATGTCAGGACTCTTTACTGAAGTAGTCACTGTATAAATGCTACATACAAAATCAAATACATGTTAATATGTCTTTTACAAGCTTCAGAATGGTCATGGGAAATGTTGCTAGCCTAATGCTAACATGCTACTAGAATCCCATAGAGGCACTAATAGAAATGTGCATTATCACAGTATTTTGAAATCTATGGCCCAAACTCTAATCCTCCATGTTTACCACTGATTTCCACAGGCGATAATTTCCCTGAGCTTAAAAAAGAACAGAGAAGCTGTTGAATGGGAAGATGTTTCATCACCTCCCCGTTGGCTTCTATTAAAATTGCATTTAGAGACAGTAGCCCTTCTGCTCTTTTTCTAAATACGGGGAAATACATCAAAATGATTGGCTGTGATTAACATTCATATGCTAAGGCAGGTAGAGATTACTGTGAAAAGCCCTGAAGCTTCTTTGGTTTGCGCAGGACTGGCCAGACTTTCCCTTCTTAACCACCAGTCTGCAGCTTAGACGCAATGTGCTACCTCTTCTGCTGATTTTAGATGATAAACCTTTCAGTAGGTTTAATTAGCTGTGTGTTAATGCTTTCCTTTGCTAGTGAAGGAACCCAGGCTCTTATCTCAGTGAATAATCCCCAGCTCAGAGAGGCTGATTAAGCTCGTCTGTATTGCTGTATCAGTTCATTTTTCCCCCATTGCTCTGGGACTCTTCTGTCTCATTTTGTCTATCTTGTTAGTCATCCACCCCGTAGCACAGTCCTTTGGTCATCCCAAAGGAAACGGTGCCTCATTTTAATACGATCAATAAAGAGTCAGGCCTAAAGAAAGTGTGAGAGGGCGAAATTGAGGCAAGACAGAGAAAGAGAGAGAGCCTGGAGCTGAGACAACACAACATGCACAATGCAATGCAAAGTAGCACATGTACAATACCGTGCAAATGTCTTAGACACCTAAACATTATATTTAAAACCCATTTAGCTGAGCAGTATATGCCTTTAAAATCTAATATTAGAAGCTATAAAAACAATCCTAATATAGTAAATAGTGATTCTATGTATGTCTATGTGTTTAATCATTCCCAGACCTCTCCTCATGGAAGCCCAGTATTGCATAGTAGTTCTCATCAGATAGCTCAAATACCTGGTTTGGCTAAATTGGTACTTCATTAGATTAAATCAGGTGTTGATGGAGTTCTGCAATGGAGCTGATCATGGAGTTCCACAAATCCATTCAAAGGCTGTAGACATCGAGGTGAAATCTGGAATCGAACCTGTGTTCTTCTAACCAGCTCACAAAATCTCAAGTACTTTTTACAAACAAAAGAAATCAAGGTATAATTTAATGCTTTCTTGTTTGCTTGCATTTATTCTAATGTTAATGTGTGTATTTGCTGGCGGAAAGTCCCTTACTGCTCTGATAAATGGCTTTAAACAGTTTGCAAAGGAGCCTAAGACTTTTGCACAGCACTGCATTTGATGCTTGTTTTAAAACATGCTGCTAGACACTCCTGGTCAAATAATATGTTTTTTGAGTCTGTAGAAACTTAAATACTGTATATAGGAACCTCTAAAGGAACTTAAATAGGATTTTCTCTTGCAAAATTTAGAGCACAGTTTATATTTTTTCCAATATGCTACAGTGTAACATATTGGAAAAAATATAAAATATCCCATAACTTTGCACAGGCCACAGTTTATGTTTTATTTATTCACAATATGTTAAACTCGACAAATAAACTGTAATTGTGTATTAAATTGCAGAAGCATGTTCTCTGAAGAGGATGTACTTATTTTCACTTAGATAATCAACAAAACATGGGAAAAAAAGAGTGGTTGACTCATTGCATGCTTACATTACATTCATTCGGCAGACACTTTTATTCTAAGCGACTTAAAATTTGAGGAAACAATTGAGGAGGACAGCAACAATGCATTAGCCTCTATAATTATTGAAAATTGCCTGTAATAATCAAAGGTACAGTACAGACGCAACAGTATACATAAATGTGTCTCCCGTTGAATGTTTTAAATATAACAGTTCTAGCAGTTATAATAGTTATAATAGTTTATAATAATAATGCAAAACAATAACAGTTTTCTATTGACAAATACATTTGTGTATCGACCGTGTGCCCAGTTTAACTGCCTAAGTAACTACTTTAGATGTTAAAGAGGATTAACAGGTTTACTAAATGCCGTTGAATTTTGTGTATTGTGCTGATGATTCAATTGCAGAGGTGTCAGCCTGTTTGTTAAACTGAGTAAATATGAGTTACAGTATGTGTACAAGGTTCTGTGTTGGTGTGTGTGTGTGTGTGTGCCACTTAGAGTGTGGAATGTGTGTTGGGCCTGGTATGTTTACAGTACAGGGTGAGTGAGGCTGAGTGGCAGGTTGACTGAAAGTAATTAAGGAGAATTGATCATTCTTAAGAGCACACTGTTCTGCTGACAGCACTGGAACACGCACACACACACACACACACACACACACACACACACACACACACACTCAGAGCACTGCATGCGGGTGCTCTTCAGCCTTCTTCTTAAGCACTTATGGATGAAAAGAAGCTGTGCAGAATGCGCTGTCATTCTTCACTCGTTTCTCTACGCATTCTTCATCTCTCTTTCATGTACTGTGCCAAAGTAATGATTCAGTCTCTTTTCTTCTGTCTCTGTCTGTCTGTCTGTCTGTCTGTCTGTCTGTCTCCTTGTTTGTTGGTCTGTCTCTCTGTCAAAGTCTCTCCTCTTTTTTATTATGCCAGAAGCCAGAAAAATAATTGTCTCTCTCTCTCTCTTTCTCTCTCTCTCTCTCTCTGACTGCAGAGACTAGTTTGTAGTAGTGATTTGTAGGCTGGGCTGTGGTGTTGAAACTGAAGTTGGATTCTGACTTTAGGAACATCTGCCAGCCGCCCTGCGCTGGGACCCTTCGTAATTCTCTAAATAACAGCCATCCTTCAGCAGAAAGTGTGTGTTTGGTGTGTGTCTGTGTCTGTGTGTGAGAGAGCGTGCAGTCACTGTGATATCACAACCTCACAACTAATTTTTTTTACACCAAATGAAAGTTTATCAAAAAGTAAGTGTGTGTGTGTGTGTATGTGAAAGAGAGATAGGATGATGGGGGGCAAGGAGGTGGAGATTATTATGTCTAGTGAGAGAAACTTTCCTCAAGCTGTAATCTTCATTCTAGAACCGAAAGGTTAAAGATCACAATATCCCGCACCACCACCATCACCCCCCATAGCACACCGGGACACACCTCAAGCAATCAAGGCTTGATCCAATCAAGTTGTCACAAAACCTCTATCATGTCAAATATGTGCCAACAGTAAGGTAACAGTAAACCGATTTTATTTCTTTGTTAATGCAATGGAAGTTTCCACAAAGGGCTCGGACGGAATGGTCGCTGCAGTTTTATGGCCATTTGATAGAATTAGGCCTCAGGCTTTAGATATTCTTAAACTGCAGTGTGTGCGTCAGAGCTGAGGAAGAAAGCAGTTGCCTCTCAACCAAGCTGCTGGAGAAGGGAGGAGAGGAGAGGAGAGATTTCCTCTCTCTTCTTCAGCCAGAGAGAGGGATTAGAGCATCTAAGACAGGCTATGTCATTTATATCACATTCTGTTTTAATCTCTCTTCCTTTCTCTCTCTCTTTCTCTCTCTCTGTCTGTCTCTCTCTCTTGTTACCTCTCTCATCCCCTTTGCTTATGAACAGGTTTCTGCTCAGTCTTTGTTTTCTGTTCTGTCGAAGTGAAAAACAGTCCAAATTTATCTCTGATTCAGCCGCACCACTGTGCAGCACTAGGTGATATCTATTCTGGTATACGTGTCACACAACAATACTCATTTTCAGTTTAAATAGAATGAATAACAAAAAATGCAATGCATATCTTATAATACATTGTAAAAGCCATTTGCTGGGTAATAAAATTGGTTGGAAATTATGTACATAAAAAGTATATTTACTTTGTGGCAATCTGATTTATTAAAGAAATTTACAGTAATGTGTAAGGCTCCTTTTGGTGGACCAAAAGCAAAACCAGCTGCATCAAATGTGTAAGACATTCATTTAGCACAGAAGCACTGGTTATATGGTCTTTGAAAACATGGGTTGATTAATCCATACTTAAAAATCATCTGATACCATGACACTGTGATATACAGTGACCAGCCACAACATTAAATCCACTGTCACATGAAGCAAATAACATTGATTATCTTGTTATGATAGCACCTGATGGTGGGATAAATTAGACAGCAAAGTTGATGTGTTGGAAGCAGGAAAAATGGGTAGACGTAAGGATCTGATCGACTTTGACAAGGGCCAAATTGTGACAGCTTGACGACTAGATCAGAGTATCATCAAGACGGCAGATCTTGTGGAGGACTCCTTGTATATGGTGGTCAGTAACTACCAAAAATGGTCCAAGGAAGCACAGCTGGTGAACTGGCAACAGGGTCATGGGAACTCAAGGCTCACTGATGGGGAGTGAAGACTAGCTCATCTGGTCTGATTCCACAGAAGACTCTACTACAAGTACTATACTACACAGAAGTACTATAACACAAACTGCTGAAAAGGTTAATGCTGGCTTTGACAGAAACCTATCAGAACACACATTGCATCACAGCTTGCTGCATATGGAACTGTGTATCTGCAGAATGGTAAGACTACCCTTGGTGACACCTGTCCACCACCAAAAGAGCCTTCAGTGGGCACATGAGAATCAGAACTGAATGGCCTGGTCTGATTAATTATATCTTCTTTTACGCCATGTGTACTGATGGGTGCTTGTGTGTTGCTTACCTGCGGAAGAGATACACTTTACACTGTACACTATAGGAAAAAGGCAAGCAAGCAGAGGCAGCGTGATGCTTTGGGCAATGTTCTGCCGTAAAACTTTGAGGCCCTTTGTGGAAACTGACTCATATTCACGTGGGCGTTACTCTGGCACGTACCACCTACCAAAACATTGTTGCAGACCAAGTACACCCCTTCATGGCAACAGTATTCCCCATAAGCAGTGGCCCCTTATAGCAGGATAATGTCAAAGAGTTCAAGATATTGATTTGGCTTTCACATTCCCCAGATCTCAGTCTGATCAAGCATCTGTAGGAAGTGTTGGACAAGTTGGTCCGATCCATGGAGACCCCACCTCAAAACTAACACAGCTTAAAGGATGTGCTGCTAACGTCTTGGTGCCAGATACCACAGCACATCATCTTGTGGAGTCCATGTCTATGTGACCTACACAATATTAGGCAGGTGGTTTTAATGTTACAGCTGATTGATGTATTTGGAAAATAGTGATAAAGATTGTCAGGCTGTGTGTTGAATGTGGCAGTTTGATAAACTGAGTTAGGCATTAATTTGCAGACCCAGCACCATACAGCAGCACTGAGCTGCACTGCTGCAAGGCTGATATCAGAGACTAGAGCCAAGAAGCTGGGTATAATCCTGTCAGAATTCTGCCTCCTTTAGATGCCGTTGTCAGGTGTTACTTGACCTGTTGTGTATTTCTATGCTCTTATCTTGTATCCTAGCTGCTTTGATTCACTCAGGCAGTCTGGTGAGCTTCTCAGGTTTATTTGACATTTCAAGTGCAGGGAGGTTTCACAATAAACCCAGGAACACTTGCAATAACACAGAATGAGCATATATGTCAAGGGAAATGTTGTCATTTGTAAGTTGTCTTGCGTTTTTTTACAGCATACTTCATAGTGGATGCAGAGCTCTTTTCAATCCAAATATGACCACACTTGCTGTATGTCTTGAATAACCTCCCTTTCTTGTAAAGCTACTGTGCCTTAGTTGGTGCAAATATCGTTTTTTTTACCAGCTGATTAATCATCAGTTACTATTTATAAAAATTAAACATATTTTATTTGTAACTTGGTACTAACAGCAGATGCTTCAATTTGAGCATTTATGCATGGCAGAAGTAGTTTTGCATTATTTCTGCTAGGCTCAGCATCACAGGCTCTACAGAATCTCTCACGGCTATCTGTTTTTCCATGCACCAGTATTTATCAGTCCTATGGGAAACAAACCTTAATATTTAATCTAAATAGCTAAATACCAGCTGGTTAACAGCAGCAAACAGTTGATTGCTCTGCACCAAAGGAAGGGATGTGAGTGCTGTGGTGAGATATGGATGAATGTTGAAGGAAAAAATCTATAAAATTCATGGCATCTTGTCATTAAAAATCATTCAAGAGTTCTAAAGCAATAAAGTCAGTTCTTAAGCTAGAAATAAACAAACTAGCGTGTGATAGCTCATTAGGACTGGGCTTTTGTTTTACATGAGTCTTTTTTTGTTGTAGTGCCATTTTAGCGCAGTGGCTTGTGACTGATTGGTTTGCATGTTAACCAAACAGCCCCTTCCTGTCAAAGTAAGCAGTTCTTGGCCACAATAAGCTTCAAAATCTATTCTCCAAACCTACAAGACTGTATTTAAAGTCTTTGCTATATTTAAATAGTCTTTCACAGTTTGCATTTGACAGCGGAATTAGTTTTATCTCATGAAGTATTCCACAGTAAGAAAGTTGAGAAATGGTTTCTTTGCTTTTAGCACAAAAACTGCTTTCTGGACTCCCCACCCGGATGACCGCTACTGTCTTTTTGCTGCTGTTTATATTGCATCACCTTCTGAACAGCAGAATTTCCATACCTGGTCTAACAATTCTAGTGTGCCTTCAGAAATGTTAATGAGCTCAAACAGGGGTAGATTAATGTTAACATCTGCAGGAGGGCAGCTCCACAGAAGCAACATTAGAGAAATTTACCATAGAGGAATATGCAAGGGCATTAAATGTAAATGCTATGCAGAAGGGGCTCATTTACACATACCATCAGTCACCTTCACCTTCAACTAACACTCTCCCTGTCTCTACCCTTAGAGCTGTAACTGCTGACCCTTAATCCCTGTGCTGGTCCCTGACCTTGCGACCCTGGACAGCCCACTCTCTCTGACTGAAGAGGCCGCCATGAGCCAGGAGGGGCAGGATGACCCCCTCCAGACACAAGCCTCACCTCCAGACACACTCACAGAGGTCCAAGAGGAAGCTGATAGCCCTGAGGCCGGAGATGTGGAGGAGGAGGAGGAGAATGATGCTGAGGGGTTAAACGGTTCAGACTGTGGAGCAAAGGAACTGGTAAATGGTGGTGAAGGAGAGGCAGAGGTAGTTTCAGAAGAATCGAGGACAGAAGATGGACAAAATGGGGATGTGCTGGCCAATGGAGATGAGAAGGAGGAGAGGACAGAAAAAGACCAACAGATCAGGGATGATTCTAGAAAGAATGCAGAGAATGAAAGCTGCTGCCAGCAGGCAGAGCCTGACCGCAGCGATGAAGACAGTGTCTGTGTCCCCCCACCTCCAGAGGGCCAAGCGGCAGGGGATTCAGCTGAGCCACCGCACACTGTGAGGTCAGTAATCTAATGATTTATATCAGCCTACCAAAGAACAGATTAGGATTAGCCTACAAAATAAATCTAAATCATACAAATCGTCATTGTTCAGGGACAGCAAGAGAGAGAGAGATACAGAAAGAGAGAAAGGGAAAGAGATCATTTGAAGGTCAGCGCTGTCAGAAGCATGTTTCTCTCTCTCTCTTGCCATATGATCAAGAAATGGACATGCTTTTGTGTGAAATGAGGATAAGGTCTTTTTCGTAAATGTCTGTTTTGCCTAATACCAGTCCAATATGAAAGGGACTGGTATCCTATCTTACATTTATTCATATTTATATGTAGAGCAGATTAAACTTTTGGCAATATTTCTGGGTTGGTGGGGTCGGAGGGGGGTGGTACATAGGCTCCCAGCCCTGGTCCTGCACCTCCCCCTGCTCTCAATACTTTCCCTGCACCCCTGACTAATCAGCTCATTAGTAAGCATTTACCATGTTGGGTGTGTTAGAGCAGGAAAATGTGCACAGCAGGGGGGCTCCAGGCCCACGGTTGGGAACCTATGTAGTGGCTTATCTGTGTGATTCAGTAGGAGCAGTGAAGCATTGTCAGAGGTGGGCTGTAACACGTGTGTAAGAGCAAAGAGGAGGGAGATATTTTAGGGGCTGAGTGGCAGGGGAGCTGTCCTGGATGAAGCGTTGCTCTGCTGGGATTCCACTGCTCCAGTCTTGATGCATGAGTGTGACAGTGGCGCAGCTATAGTTAGAAGAAGTATGCAACCTGCTCTACAAACACTGCCATGCACCAGCCAGCTGCTCCACCGTTTGCATAAAGCTGCTAAGGTAGCTGGGGCAGATTTCATTTAGTGTGCAGTCTAGCACATAGAAGAAGGGAAATTTGAGCAGGTCTAGTCGATTATGGCATGAAAGTAGATGCACTAATCAGGGTATATGTGTACGCAGGGTGCAAAACGGCACTAGTGAGGACAGTGAAGGGCAGGAGGAAGACGAAGGCTGTGACGAAGAGCCGGCTCCGGGGAACTTGGACAAGTTCAGCTCCACCTTTGAGCTTTCGGTGGAAGAAGCAGACGCAGAGGTAGAGGAGGAAGAGGAGGCACCAAACCAGGACAGCTTCAGCTCAGCTTTTGAGCGTATCGTGGAACAGGCTGGTGGATCCACCACACTCGAGGACGAGGAGGAGGAAGAGGACGGTGGTGAGGAGGAGCGTGACAGAACCAAGGAGACCCAGGACGGCTTCAGCTCCACGTTTGAGCGCATTGTGGAGTCAGAGCTGCTGCGAGGCGGCACTTGCTACAGTAGCCTGGACTCACTGGACGTCCTATCGCTCACAGACGAGACGGACAGCTGCGTGAGCTTCGAGGCACCCCTCACGCCACTCATCCAGCAGAGGGCACTGGCGGGGCCTGAACCTCCAGAGCTGGAACTGGAGACCGTGCAGGAAGGAACTGAGACCCAGGAGGGGGAAGGTGAGACAGATGCTGGATGGAATGAAGCGGGCTCTGGAAGCCCCCTCCGGACCTCTATCCCAGGCAGCAGGTCTGAAAATGTCCTGAGCCAGCCAACACAGTGGAGCATTCCGAATGGATTCCACAATGATATGTCAGGCAACAGAGAGAGGCCAGAAATGCTCCCCAGCTCTGTCAGGTAAGGGTGAGGCACCCAGTGTTTCAGTACGAGTATGATGCACTTTATTCTTACACTGTACACTGTGTTCCTCATTGTCTAGTACTTGGAGTTTTAGTCAGGTGGTATCATTTCAGATCACACACTGTTCTACTGTGGAATTAAGTGACATCACTGACTCCCTCACATCAGAAAATCCTGCCTGAATGTCCTCAGATGCATAGACAATTGTGAGCAGCCATCTAGCTTGTCACTTTAAAGGTTTTAAACTTTCCCTCTTCATCTGCGTATGGCAGCCTAAGACCACTAAGCATTCTACACTTTACTGCATTTCTGATGATCACTCTGACAGCACACATACTGTTGCATGTCCCAGTGAATACACAGTATTTGTGCTAAAAACAAAAGAACACCTTCTGATATGCTTAATTTGAGGGTGTATGTGTGTGTGCATGTGTTTAGATCTCCAGAAGCTGAACTGGACACCCTTTCTCTGAAACGATGTAATTTAATGATAACTGGCCACCTGTGTCACCATGACTGAATTTAGTCCAGTGTGGCCAGCAGGTGGCGTAGAGAGCTCAGTTACTGACCAGGTCTGTTATGGCTGCTGACTCTGACTGAGGTGGTGAATTGCCTTTTAGTAAGCCACTTGTGCACAAACTCATAGATTAAGATACTAGATAGTAATCGAAAGGCCAGAACATATGGTAGACATTTCCACAAGAGAAACTAGCACAGCACAGAGAAAAACACATACTGTACTCCAACATTTTTGGACTTAATGTTCTCTCCTGCTGTTTCGGGGCCGCGGAGCCGGGGGTGTAGGTTGCTGCTGTCTTTAGACTGCCTGCTTTTGACCGAGAGCCAATATCCGTGTGGAAAGAATTCCATTGCCAAGAGACAGAGGTGGACAGCAGCTGAGCTAAATCCAGGAACTTGTTCTTCAGTAGATATCTGTTTCAAAAAGACTTTTTTGGTTCTTCAGTGGAGTCTCCCTCCCTCTCTCTCTCTCTCCCTCCCTCTCTTTCTCTCTCTCTCCCCCTCTCTCTCTCTCTCACTTCCTGTCTCATTTTTTCCCTCTCTCTCTCTCCCTCTCTGCCCGTCTAGAATGCAAAGCAGCAGATGTTGTGATTTGTGCTTTTTTTGCCCGCACTTTTAAACGACTAGCAGCTTCCTGCCCCCCAGTGTGGCTGAATGAAGCATTGTTTTTGGGAGGATGACATCATTGCCTTTGGCTTTCCTCTCACACGGCGGGAGCCTTGCTCCAGATTTCACTCACATTGTTCAGCCCGAACTGCTGCTAGCCTCATCAGTAAATTAACCTTCATTCCTCCGTTGCTCATTTTTCATTGACTGCAGGGAGCTAAAGCTACATTAGCATGGTAGCTGTGCAGCTGTGGTGGATGTGTGAAAAAGACTATTAGTTAAAATGCCCATCTCCGTGCTGGTGGCTAACATCATC
Organism: Brycinus macrolepidotus; assembly: GCA_037974445.1. Lineage (NCBI taxonomy): Eukaryota > Metazoa > Chordata > Actinopteri > Characiformes > Alestidae > Brycinus > Brycinus macrolepidotus. Next base: position 8,306,894 of record JBBPCZ010000034.1, read on the forward strand.
AGCCTACAGTCCATTAGAGGCCCGTAACATTACAGCGCATGTGATGCTCATTAGCCGTCCTTTGGTGGGTTAGCACAGCATGGTGGCTACATGTGAGATGAATAGCAGGGAGGGCTGACCGCTTCCTGTCCTGAGGGGCATCACTACTGCACTAGTTCAGTGCTGTCTGCTGCCCGAGAACACGATTCAGCTAATCCAAATCAGTCAGCCCTTTGTGGGACGTATTTGCTATGTTAAAAGGAAACACATTAAAGTGTGAAACGTTGTGGCCTTCCAGGCCTAAAGCTGCCCCCCTCTGGTGTGCAACTTCTTTCATCTACAAGCATGTGATGTTCATTAGTAGATACACTGATACTAGAAGAGCACCAATCTAGGATGGCCTGTTGAGATCCTTAAATGGAGATCAGCTATAACACTGTGGTGAAAATATAAAAGCATGAAATCTGTATGAAAAACCATATAACGTCAAAAATCATACGGTGAAGCATTGAAGTGTTCCTGTGTTGAGTACATAAGACTCTTATTTAGCTCCTCGCCATGTCTCTTATGATGAGAAAGTTTATAATCTGGTTATGGGCAGCTGGGCCAGATCTGGAGTGTTTATTCATCTCCTCTGTATTCTGCAGTAAGGTGTTTACTGCAAAAATGTGTTTACACAAAATCTAGAGCTTACTTCCAAGCGCGTTGGAACTGAAATCATGTGAGTGCTGTTCATTTGGCAGTCCCTCAGTTCTCTGAGCCTTTTGGAAGAATCACAAACTGTTTATCAACCAATCCTTTCAGAGTGACTTTTCGCTGCATGTGTGCGCTTGTGCATGTCAGACTGTGCACATATATATGTGTGGGCTTATTTTTATAAAATATGCCAACTTTTGAGAAAAACATGGCTAGTGAACAGTCAGCACCAATGGAATAGATAGATAGATAGATAGATAGATAGATAGATAGATAGAAACTTTATTGATCCCTTAGGGAGGTTCCCTTCGAGAAATTTGGGTTCTAGTTAGTTTTTTACAGCACCGTAGGACATCTCATAAAAAGCAAACACACATCAATAAAAATATTAACAAAAAATATTCTTAAGGGATAGAAAGACAAACAAGGGGATAAAGTGATAGTGATGTAGTAATAAAGTGACATTGTGTGATAAGTGATGAAGTGACAATAGGCCCTGATTTGTAAAATGCTTTTAACAAAAACTTCATGATTTAATTATTAAGGTTAAGATTAGAGTTAGGCTTTGGATTAATCTTAGAAATATATATATCCATATAATATTATTGCTACATAAAGATTTCGTACTTTGTCATGCATACTGTCTTGTACATGATAGAAGCAGTTCCCATTAGAGACCCTTGCCACAAAAACCACTAACAGCACCCCCCTTCCATCATATTAAGATCAGTCTGTTCATTTTCAGAGGCTTGAAAACTCTCTCTACACTTCATTACCCTTGAATTGAAATTGACCCCTGAGTTTAGATTCAATTAGTCTGTACAACAAGCAGTGGCTCAAATGTACTTGATAGCATTCAAAATGGACTGTCAGTCACTTAGTCAGTTGCCACGGTGTCACCATTCTCTTCTCTTCTCTTCTCTTCTCTTCTCTTCTCTTCTCTTCTCTTCTCTTCTTTTCCCATTAGTGTGATTTTGGAAGCCTACTGTATCTTTTCCTCTCTGGATATCTGTCTTATTTGTTCATACATGGTGACATGCAAAAATACATTTGCATATACATTTACACACAGACACACGCCCCCCCCCCCTCTTTTAAGCATATACACCCATGTTTACATTTATGCAAAGTGAATTGTACGTATGTATACATATTTTACGTATGTATACATATGTCCTATATATACACTCTTTGTTAGAAATATAAGCTTCCACACACACACGCACACACACATACATACACTTCCTGTCTGGTTCCGTTCCATCCTGGTTGTGTGGCTGTAGGGCACCAACGGGTGAGATCACAGTTCAGCTGATGGTTTTCCCTACAGGATGCTGCACAAAATTACACACACACACTCACACACACACACACAAACACACGCATGCACACACACACACACATTGTTCTTCCTGTAATTTAAATACAGTGTTTGCACTCTTATTTTCTTTTCTTTTATTTTAAAATAGTACATCAGTTATATGATACACTTTGAGTAAATGCCTTAAAATATCCCTGATTGATATTAAAAGTTTTTAAAAAAAAAATTGAATGATAGAGCTAAAGCAGCAGTTATGAATAGCCCCAGATCTCAAAAATAGTAATGATTGAAATATCCAATAGCCCAAGAGGAAAGCAGACCCTCCACACCCAAAATCAAAACGTACCTGAGTGTTACGTCTGGTGTGATACATAACTGAATCACAGTTTGTGAGAATTTCTATGGGAATTACATTTAACTTATTATTAAACCCTAGACTTATTATTCAGTTAGTTATTAGTAACTGAAATTGCCAAACTGCGAATATTAGAGCTAGGCCGTCTGTTTGGACCATAAACATCAAAACAACATGAAAAACAAGGAAAAAACACATCTCTGTGATAGTGCTAATTTCTACTAGCGCCCCTATTCGATTCTAGAAGTATATTAGCACTAATGTAACACCTAAACATTTTTTGGCCATTCTAGATAACGAACAGAAATGTGAAGTAGTTAAAGACATTCCACGTTTATCTTAAGCTTGAAACAGACATTTTGCATACATTTACCTTGTATGTACTATTTCTACAGTGACTCCTTCAGTAGAGTCCAGGCATACATCTACCTTTGTTTACAGTCTGACAGAGGCAGCATTTGTTTCCTAACAAAATTGGTCCCTTCCATTGGGTATCAAAACATGATTTGTTGATTACGCTTTCACTTATTAATTATGTTGATGGTTCAGACACAGTGGGAATGAAGGCCTAACCAATACCACAGAGAAAAAATATCTGGGTAATTTTCCCCAGTCCATTTTAAGAATTCAACTCTATTGTCTCCAACCAAAGCTTGAAATTTGAAAAAAGAGTCACATTGGAATATTTAAATATAATCTAATAAGAGCATCTAAATATCTATCTAAATAGAGCATGATTCTATTGAATAAAAAAATAGTAAAATTACAACCAGGAATCATTCCACTCTGGTAGTTATAACTTCTTTAGTAGCTACTAACAAGTAAGATTAGTACAACTAAAGGGGGGACCTGTATACAGACAATTAGGGCTTCTTTATTAAAACTGCTCAAGAAAGACTTTGTCTTAATAAAGTCTTAATAAAGGCACCGTTGAGCAATTAGGAGTCACAGAAATAATCATATGAATACTTATATGATCTACTTATGTGTGAAAAATCATTTACATTAGGTTAGATTATAGCTTCTGGTGGACTGTGAGCGATGTTTTGGCAGCCTGTGAATCTATTCCTCTGGGCCTGTGAGCATCAGCCATCATTCTGCTGCCGCTGCTAACTCCTGCACCAGCACCTGTGCTGAATTCATCTCTCTTTAGCTCAGTGAGATGTGTGTGTATGTGTGTCTGTGTGTGTGTGTGTGTTTTGATGAGGATGTATGCAGAGCTTCAGAGGAAGCGAGGAACGCTGCTGAGAACCAAAGTGAGATGAAAGTGAGATGAGCTCGAGATGATGGTGAGCTGTGCAAAAAAAAAAAAAGCAGAGGAGAAGAATCTCCAGGGGGAGCATTAATCTCCTGTCACCACGCCGACAGGGCCTGTCCTAAAGGATGTCAGGGAGAGAAATTGACTGTGTGCTAGGGTGAGAAGGTGTATGGTGGCATCTCTGTCTATGTGTGTGTGCATGTGTGTGTGTGTGTTTGTGTGTGTGTAGGTGCGTGTTAGGTTGGACCATTCTCACTGTTTGTGCTTCCTGCTGTTAAATCCTCTCAGTTTTGTATCACTCTGCAGCCTGTCTGCTGTGGGTTTAGACTCAGTCTAATAATAGCCTCATTCTCTTTCCCACACATCATTACAGCACTACAGTGCTGCAGAATGGGAGAGGGAAAAGGTCCCAGACCCCAACAACCAGAGTACTGAGCAGAAGTCTCAGGCCACCCAATAAAAAATCTCTAAAATTATTTATCTAGGCAGTAATCTTTAATTTGTTCAGAAAACACTTATATAATAAATCAAGTTAAGTTTATGTCTTTTACTATGTTAAACCTCTCCTCAAAGCAGCCTGATATTTGTTAATATCAGTCTCACATGTGCAGGGAGTTGGGGAGTAAGGGAAGTACTCCTGTAAAGGAAGAGAACATGTCAGAATGTGCCACACTTTGATAGGCATCAGACATGTGTGTGAGCGTATGTGGTGAGTGTGTGTGTGTGTTTGTGCATGTGTGCATTCTCTTGCATGCTTGGGTGTGCATGCATATCTTAGACAGTATCTAAATCTCCACTTGCAGCAGGCACATTAAAGGGCAGGCGCTTCCAAGGTTCAAAGAAATAAAAGGAACCCTTCAGTTTTGCATATTAAATGAATCATTCATGAGTGCATTTGAAACATATTAACTAATCGTTAATAAAACAAAATAAAGAATATATGATTAGCTTCTACAAACACTGAGCAGTGCTGCTCATGCAGTTTTGGCTGTGGATCTTGCAGCTATTCTGGTTCCCCTTTAAGAATGGCCTGCTGCTGCTGTGACTGATCTCTGCTGTTTTCATGCTATTAAGAAGAAAGTCAGAAACAGGCAGTCACTTTCCAGTCGCGTTCCAGACTGCAGTGGTACATAATAATGGACTTTATGGGCTTAGCGAGGAGAGGCACTGCTGAAAGTGACCTCTGTGCTCCTAAACTTTATAGACCTTGCTTTGTGCACTGGGGCACAGTCATGCTGGAATGGAAAAGGGCCTTCCCCAAAAACTGTGTCCACAAAGTTGGAAGCATGGCGTTGTCCAAAATGTCTTGGTATGTTGAAGCATTGAGATTTCCCTTCACTGAAAGTAAGAGGCCGCCTGAATTCAGTAATTAAGAGATGTGTCCCAATACTTTTGTCCATATTGCGTATGACGAGGCCCTTTGCTGATAGGTGATTGGACAACAGACGGGAGGCCCCGCCCCTTTCCCTTGTAAGGACGTTTAGAGGGGTTAGCTTAGCTCAGCGAGATCTGCAGTGCCGGATGAAGCGCTTCGGGACTGAGGTTCTGACTTCAGAACTTTAGTTTTCTCCGCAGACTTTTTGAGGGTCGTTTTCCGTAATTTTCGGATGAGTTCTGGCACTGGGCAGAGCGCTGGGAGGCGAATGGATGTGTTTATGGTGAAAATGTGTGGCCCCGGACGGGCAGATGTTTGATGATGAAGACGATGATGTGGAAGGAGGAGTATGATGTCCATTTCCACTTTCTGCTCGAACTTCTGTAAGTGCAGTCAGATTTTCTCCACTTCACTTTGGACCAGTTCGTACAGCCGCTTTTTCTCTAACGCTGCGAGAGCAGAGCAGCCTTTAAGGAGAAAAAGCAGCTATAAGAACATTTAAATCCAAATCTGGACTTCTTCTCCCCTGAGTAGTTTCCAATGATTTAACGTTTACTTCTGCTCTCTAGGAAGAGGAATCTACAGTTCTGCAGTTTCTGCCCCCAGTTTAATCTCTTACTTAACACTTTTTTTAAAACTTAATTTCCTTCTGTTCTGTTGGTTCAGCATCTGTAGTACTTTAATGCACACTCTTAATAAAAAAAAGGGTTCAGTCAAATATTTAAAAGGGGTTCTTAGACTTGTAACAGTTGCAGAACACCTTTTTTTTAAGGTACTGTAAAGAACCAGATGTGAATTTGTTATCATAGAGAAGAGTCATTTCATCTGGCAAAGAACCAGATAAGTGTTCTGTCATGGTTCTATATAGAACCATCGCTTTTATTAAAGTCCTCTCTGAGTGGTTTCCAATGCTGCTCTCTAGGAAGAGGAATCTACAGTTCTACAGTTTCTACCCACAGTTTAATCTCTTACTTAACACTATTTATAAGCTTAAATTCCTTCTGTTCTGTTGGTTCAGCATCTACAGTACTTGAATGCACACTTAACAAAAATAGGGTTCTATGTAGTGTTTAAAAGGGGTTCTTAGACTTGTAACAGTCACAGAACACCTTTTTTAAAGGTAATTCTTTAAAAAAGGTGTTTCATATTTTACCTAACACTCTTTTTTGAGCTGGATTTTCTTCTGTTCTGTTGGTTCAGCATCTATAGTACTTTAATTTAATCCCTTAATTTTAAAAGGGTTCTATGGAGTATTTAGAAGGGGTTCTTAGACTTCTAACAGCAGCCAAACCCCCTTTTTTAAGGTAAAGAACCAGATGTGAGTTTGCTGTTATAGTGAAGAGTCATTTCATCAGGCAAGGAATTAGATAAGTCTTCTGTCATGGGTCTATGTCGAACCATCGCTTTTAATAAAGACTTGTTCTTCTCTGAGAAGTTTCCAATGATTGAACTTTTACTTCTGTTCTCTAGGAAGAGGAATCTACAGTTCTACAGTTTCTACCCACAGTTTAATCTCTTAATTAATACTCTTTTTTTGAGATTAATGTCCTTCTGTTCTGTTGGTTCAGCATCTAGAGTACTGTAATATACACTCTTAATAAAAAGGTTCTATGGAGTATTTAAAAAGGGTTCTTAGACTTGTACCAGTAGCCGAACCCTTTTTAAAGGTAATTTTATCACAGTTTAATCTTTTACCTACCACTCTTTTTTGAGCTTAATTTCCTTCTGTTCTGTTGGTTTAGCATCTATTGTACATAATATCTATTGTAAAAGCTCTTAATTAAAAAAGGGTTCTATGTAGTATTGGCTTGGCTTGTAACAGTCGCAGAACCTTTTTTTAAAGGTACCGTTAAGAACCAGATGTGAGTTAGCCATCATAGAAAAGAGTCATTTCTTCTGGCGAAGAACCAAGTAAGTGTCCTGTCATGGTTCTATATAGAACCATCACTTTTACTAAAGAACCCTTTTAAAGATGTGCTTTAGCCTCATATCTTAGGCCAAAAAAAGATGCCAAAGCAGAGACGAATAGCACTTAACAGACTTCAGTTTCTATTCTGACAGGTGCTGACAGATGTTGGGTGTGTAATAAGTTACTCAGTGCTTAAGTATTTTTTTGACCTGGTACAAAATACGTTTGTATTTGTACTTGTATTTTTTCACTCAACTAAAAAAAGTAAAAAAAAAAAAAAAGTGTCTGGTTCTAAAACTCCTTATGTATTGAGTTCATATGGCATAGATCAGTATATGACATTAAGTCTGATGTCTCTGCTCCTTCTATCGTTTCTAAGAGAAGGTGCTGACATTCAACCTCTCAGCTTGAGTAAAAAAAGTATCAGGTCCAAAAACTCCTAATGTATGAGTAACTTGCAGAACTACAGTGGGAATCCTTAGTTCATACAACATAGATCAGTTTAGGAAATGTTCTGATGTTCTAAGTCTGATAGGCTCTACTCCTTTTGGGGTTATTTTTTCCTAAGATAAAATGAGAATGTTCTAAAGTGAGCTATGAGCAACAGTTCAGTCACTCTGGAGCTGAACTCACACAATAGAATGAAATTAAACCCAAATGAAGAAATCTGAACTAAATGTTAGTGAGTAAAATGGAACGGCAAAAACAAATAAAAAGTTACTTATATTTACATACACTTGAGTATTAGGTACAGACATCACTGCAAACTGCACTTGGGGTTGTAGAACTGACTAAACGAAACTAAATTTGTTACCCACCTCTCGTTAACCTTCATTCATCATATAATTTATTATATCAGTTGTTTTTTTATTTTGATATTAAGATATGTAAAGTGGAGCTCATTTGTATTTTTTACAATACACGCAGTAAAAAAGTAGCGCTCTGCTTTGATAAATAGTTACAGATTGATCAGGCCGTTTGACCCTGAGGTCTCCAGTTGCCCTTTGCTCATCCTTTCCCCGCAAATGAGGTTGATTTTTTTTATTTTTTTTATTTTTTTTATTTTGCTGTTTAAATACTGTCTGGAGCTCATGTGGAACTTAAACTGTTATTCTGGGTACTTTGACTATTAGTGGTCCCTTTAATAGTGTGTGGAAACTTTTAACTTATTTGTAGTTTTTTTAGCCATGCTATTTTTTTCTTTGTGAGCATGAATGAGTAACACACACACACGCACATGCATGCGCACATACATACACGCACACACACGTGCAAGCACACGCACACGCACACGCACACACACACACACACACACACAGGGAAGTTTTGGAAACATAAGAGGACATACTAACCTCCACACCTTCAGCCTGACACACCCCTAGCTGGGGGGGCTGTACTCAACAAGACGGCGTCAGGAGGACACGCTGCCTGGCTGCCGTGAGTCATTAGACAGGCAGCCTCATGTTTTAATTTGTAAGCGCGGGCACGCTGGCACATTCACAGATAACACAGTATTACTCTTAGGGCACTCGGCTGAAAAGAGAAAGGGCATGTAAGGACTGTAATCACTCTTTATTCTCTGCCCTATTCATTTCAATTTTCTTCTCTCTCTCTCTCTCTCTCTCTCTCTCTCTCTCACACTCTCTATTTCATTTTTTTTATTTCCCTCTCAGACACAAACATATTGTTCCTGTCGTATCAAATTTTTCATTCTTTTTATTTTTATTGTTTTTCTCCATTAAACCCTTAGCTGCTTCAGAATGACTTTGGAATAAAATCTCATTGCATTAAAGGACCCTAAAGTTAAGTTTTCCTACTTCTGTAACAATTTGAGAACCACGAGATGTTACAGCAAAGACTGGGTATCGAAAAACACTTAACCAACCCAGTAACTACTGAGTACTAGAGCACTAGTAGTAACAGTACGCAAATTTCTATTCATTTTAGGCATCTAAGTTTTAGCATTAATGAGCCAATAAGCATGCTGGTTCTAAAATTGAGACTGTTGACTAAATTATGTTCTGTGTGCAAGTTAATGTGAGCGCTTCTTAGTCAGTAATATGTTGTTTGTACTCACATCCAGCACCTCACACTCATTTTTGCTTTTTTTTTTAACAATAACCACTATGATGATATCTTTCTCTGTGATTACTTTTCAAGTCCAAAGTTGTTGTTTTTTTTGTGTGTGTGACATGAAAGGAGAGGTCTCTGGCATTCCTTCCATACTGCTGTCAGCACTGTATGAGGTTACATACTACCTGCCAGTTTTAAAATCAGTCTAAACCGCTTAATCCATTTCTGGTGTTTACTGTGAGTAGACTTTGATTCATTGAGCTCCAAAGGGATTTCCAGTCTGTCGTATGGGCTAATATTACACAAACGTCTCTGGATCAGCTGTTTGCTATGCCTGTGCTAGAGGCATTAGCTCACCCAAACCAGTTGTTTAGTTGTTATAACGAGTGTCACACCTGTATCTCTTTTGTAATATACCTGCCTTCAGGCTCAATATGTGAGTGACTCATGTTCCGAGTGTTTTGGTGAATCACATTTGGAATTCACAAGAATGAGGATGTGACTGGCCTTCTTCCAGCACTGAGTGCCACTGGGACTCTCTCACTATCATGTTTTATACTTGACTGACATACTGAAATGGACAGTGTCGAGATAAAGAAGAAGAAGGCTGTTAGTTTAAAATTAAACATGTTCCTTACTCAACATATCCCAGACTTCATACGTCATTGAGCAAACATGCGCACCTTCAGTGAATCAAGCGTCTGTAAAAGAACAATGTTCCAGAGAACTTCTATATCAGAACTGCATATGTTCACTGTCATAAAAAACTTGTATCTCTGAAAGAGTCATTTGAAACGAAGAGGGGGAAATGGTTAATGTTTGTCGATAAAAAGAGACTCTATTTCAATTCATTTTGGATCATTTCTGTTGGTCCATTTATCATGAAACATTGTCTGTGTTTGGCATTTTGATATGGCAAAAGATATGAAGTTAGATTTTTGTATGTTAATATTTGACTCAGGTTACAGCATGCTTAGTTTCCCATCACAGTTCAGCTCTGGTGTGTTGTACGCTGTGCAAATACGATCACTCATGATTCAAATAATTTCAATTCACTTATTATCTTGTTGGCCATTCGATAATAGCTGAATTACGCCCATCACTTTCTGTAGCAAATTATGCATTGTTAGTTATAAGTGAGAATAAATGCAACTTATATCTGACCCACACTACAGGATGACTTAGCCATTTTGAAGCCTGTTTGCTGCTCCTGACAGTCTGATTTCAGGCAGGTCTTCTGATTTCAAGCGATTATCTTCACCAATTATCCTGTGGTGTGGGATGTGTGTAATCCAGTCTCTACCCCAGTCATGTCCGGCTTGATTTTCATTCATTCACTATCCAAGCTGCTTATCCTTACCCAGGGTCGCGGGGACACTGGAGCCAATCCCACTGGTCATAAGGCGAAAGGCTGGTGAACACCCTAAACAGGTCGCCAGACCATCACAAGACAGACACACCAACACATTCACACACAAACTCACGCCTAGGGGCAATTTTGCATTTCCAGTCCACCTGACGTATGACTTTGAACTGTAGGAAGGAACCGGAGATCCTGACACAGGGAGAACATACAAACTCCCCTCCCTCGGCTGCTCTGTGCAAATACCGAACCCGGGAATACCCTTCTGCCATTTGTCTTAATTTTCAGTCTTACCTTTTCAATATTTTCAATGAATGTCCTGTAGCTGGGGGGAATGGCACTTCTCTCTTGTGAAACGCTGTGCTGGTGTCATGCAAGAAAAGTTTAACTAATGAGAGCCAAGCTGAATGGATGAATTTAACTTTTCATCCTAACTTACGGTGTAAAAAACATTTTTACATTTTGACACTGCTAAACTCACACATAACTATAATAATATGTACCATGCTATCATCTCCCATGTTTGTTTTGATCGATGTAATAAGTCATGTGAAATTCTGTGAGATCTCAGGTTCTGATAGATAGGACTGATGATCACACCGCTGATTTGTAAGCATATTCTGGAAGTGTGTGATTTTTTAAAATAGTTTGGGGGGCTTTTATGACTAACGGATGACTGAAGACTAATCTGTCACTCTCTGTGAGATGTCTCACATCTTTTAAAAAATGTAAAAATCTTGTGGTGAGGGCCAGGCATTAGAAGAGCAGAAAAGTGGTGTCTTCTTTATTTTAAATGTTTAAGTGTTTATTTTTTACAGTGTTGTTCTCCACTGTCTATAGTTTGCCTGTCTGACTCACAACACTCATGATTCTCTGTCACTTGTTTCTCATTTTCATTGGGCAGTTGTTCAGTGTGAACTGAATCAGGAAAGACATCTGGATAGCTCATTAAAATTATTACATTATTGGCTGCTATTTTGTGATTATTTCGCTACAGTGAAGAGATTTGTTTAATACAACAAGACTGAAAGCCGCTAAGTAATGTCATGTTTCCACTATGCTGTCGTGCTTGAGCTCTCTAAGACAGTGCAGTTATATGGTATGCATTATTTAGTAGCAATTAGACTAAATTGTGAGTTGTAAATAGGCATGCACAGACATGGGAATTGTGGGCTGATGTAGATAAGCAGTATTTTTCATGTATGTATCTGCTGGTTCCAGTACATTTATAAAATCTAGAAATCAAGTCGACATGTACCTGGATTAGGGAAAACAAATAACATTTATTTAATGGGGTTACAAATGCAGTAAAATGCAGAAGTCCAGCATTGTGCAAATGCTCTGCCCTTTTTGAGAACAACAAATATTAAATATCAGTTTGAAATATTGGTCTAAACATCTGTCTGATGGCGATCATTTTTTTAGCAATTATCTCCTGATTCCAGTATTATCAAGGATCCCTAATTGTAACGGTATTAGCTAGACTAATATAATCAAAAACTGAGCTTCATTAGCCACAAAAGATAGAACTGAATTACATTTATTAAATCCCATGGAACCAAAATGAGTCCGACACATTGAAACGGATAGTTCAAATAATTGCTCTAGGAAATTGAACAGGACTTCCCATTGGTATAGTGCACTTGGGGGGGTGTTTTATATGTTGCAGGGGGTTTGTGTGGAGGATAGTGGGTAATATTGCTTAAGAGGCCATCTGCTCAAGAGGGACGCAAATTGCGCTTCTCTCTGAAATCGTCGGGGTTCGGTGCCGCCATGGCAACCGACACATTACCGCACCTTATTGAGTTTGGGCCTAATGCAATTGCATCAATTAAATTATACAAAGAATTTGACTCATCCACAGAGAATGCCAGCCATAATTTATTCAGCAGGGCACAGACACAGACGAAAGTGAAAACGCTGACCAGTGAGAGAGTGGCACTCGGGCACTTCTTAGGTCTCTTCTTGGGTCGGCCAGACAAGGTTGTTTTAGTTAATAGGACGCTTTTCTGTTTCTCCTGTGTAACATATGTGAAATTCAGTTTTGAATATTTGGACACTGACATGACAAACATGCACGTTTAACTCACTTTGTAATGCTTATCCAATTACTCTATCAAACTACACATTTGAATTCCTCTTCTTAACTCATTTTTACAAGGGAGCAGAAGAAACGATGAATAAATTCATGAATTATTTAGATTGCCATGAATTAACCAAAAGCTGTTTGTCTGTCAGTTCATCATGGACGTCATAGTGTTTCTTCACGTGTCTCTCAGCAGAGAGAAGACAGCACACAGATCTGCCTCATCAGCATCCCCATTTACCCCTATTCAATTAATCACCTAGAGCTTTATTAGTTCCCTTTTTTTAGGTTGGAGAAAGGGCTGGAATAAGAACTGCTGCCTATCTGTAAAATAGTTTTAATGGTCCATAGATGTCTAAACATTGCAATAGTTTCCAGTGATGCACGTTTTTACTGACTGAAATGCTCTGTAAGTGTTATAAATCACAGCCTGCAGTTTTTGCCTGCAGAAAGAAAAGCACGGTATAATTTGATATGAATTATTTCTCACTCCCAACTCGTTCTCACAGCAAAATTGTGTGGTTTTTATATTTTTTTCACTGATATCTCATTGTGTTCCTGAGTGGAAGACTTTTTTTTTTTTTTTATCGGAACTCGTGAGTGCAGACTTGGAAGTTATCTATACAGAATGTGAGTCAAATGTAATTGATTAATTAATTGATTAATCACCCTAAGTGAATAATCACTGCTGTTGGAGTATAAACCTTCAAAAGTGACTTTACGAATCAGGTAAAAAAAAAAAACAAGGTTTCCAACAGCGATGTTATTTAACTGTGTTGTTACATGTGGATAGTGCAGAAAAACAAATGTATTTTTGACCTCTAAGGGTTAACACGTTTTTATGTGGTAATTTTAGTGATGCGCATGTGGACAGTCTAATGTGTTTTATGTTATTTTGTCTCTTGTTTCTTGCCATAGTGATGCCAATCTCACAGATGGGCTGTGTGACTCAGACTCTGAGCTGGGCAGCCTGGAGACATTGGAGAGGGGCAGCACCGACACCCTCGCCAACGGTTGCCGTGCTGACGCAGATGCTGCAAAGCGGCTGGCTAAGCGGTTGTTCTACCTGGAGGGCTTCAAGCGGTGTGACGTGGCGCGACATCTGGGCAAGAAGTAAGTGTGTACATGTCTGAGAGAGAGAGAGAGTGTGTGTGTGTGTGTGTGTGTGTGTGTGTGTGTGTGTGTGTGTGTGTGTGTGTGTGTGTGTGTGTGTGTGCTAGAGATGAACCAGCACATGAGGAAAATCTCTCTTTCTGTCTTACAGTAACGAGTTCAGCCAGATGGTGGCATCAGAGTATCTAAGCTTCTTTGACTTTACAGGGCTGTCCTTAGACAGAGCACTGAGGTGAGACCTGTTTTTACATTTTGTTCAGTCTTGTGTTGGAAAGAGCCTGTGTAAATGTCTGGTTTAATGCAGTTCATATGGAGATGGCATATCAGTATCAATGGGTACTGGTATCAGCCCAGAATCAGCAGAAAGTGCCAACTGGATATTGGAATTAAAAAAAAGAATCCAATCCTAGTCTGAAATAGCGTATTCTGTCATTGTGTGATGTCATGTTGTGAGCTGTGTGTTTATTTCGTGAGGCAATATAAGTAGTTTGATCATGATAGTCCACTTTTAGATGCTCATCTTAAGTGAAAGCGCTTTAATTAAAATCAACTTATTTTAAAGCTTAGTAGGTTTAAAAGAGCCCAGACTAGTATCGGGATACTCAAGGTTTCAGTATCAGAAAAGGAAGAGTGGTACCATGCCTTCTCTACTCTTGTATCTGGTTAAAACCCACATAAAATGTATTCACATTTTTCTCAGTTTTTTTTATTGTGTTTGACTTCTGTTTGAGAGGATTAAAGATTACTTAGAAACACATCAATACAGCTTCCCTAGCCTTATCTGCAGTGGTGCCTCTGACCACCTTTTAAAGCATCTGAGTGATCAGATAGCAATCTTGAGTCTGGTTTCATTTACACTCAACCTTTTCTTCATTCAGATAGCTATCTGATCCCCCAAGTTGCATGAAGTGGTGAAGTGTAAATATGCTCTAAGTGACTTGAGCAACACATTTCTCCCCTGTAAGTCGCCTGCTTCTTCTAATTAATTTTGCCCAACATGCTGACATGAAAGCCCTAGACGGCTGGCAGTAAGAATTCACACAGTTTCTACAGAGAACGCTAGTTAGATATGAAGCCAGATATGTTCTTCTTTTTCAGTCAAGCCATAGATGTGGTTACAGATTGAAAAGAGAAGAAATCTCATTTCGAGGGGAAGTTGGCACTCCTGTCACACGCCTGTCAGCCCACTGTGTCTCAGACATATCACAAATAGACCTCCCGAATGGAATTTTCAGCTCAGCCCTGTGTTAGGCTCACAGCTAACCTGACCAGCCTGCAGCTAACACAGTTACATTTCAGTACAATTGCTCTCTGATTACATATTACTGATTCTTACTTGGGCAGGTTCCAAAATACCTTCAGGATAGTTGGTACTATCATTAAAAGAAGCTGGGATGCACTGCTAGTCTACATTTGTTACAGAGCAGTAATAGTACTGAATAGCCTTTCAGTGTGATCCTTTTCTCAATTTTTTAAATATTTTTTAAAATGATTTTCTTTCCGTTTGTATCACTTTATATACACATATGTATACACACTTTACCATCCAGTATATATCTGTATATATATAGAGGACACACGCACACTTTGCTGTACTGACTTCATGCAGTAACACTGTATAGGACATTCATAACAAAGGAATGCTGGAACCAGTGAATGGAAGTCAATGATATTCTTCGTCCATTGACTGTGTTGGTCAGAACAGCAGGAAGAGGTGTGAGACATGGCTGTGTGTGTGCTAGGACATCTTAAGCTGGCTTTATTGTTTTTAAACACAAACCAGGCCTAAATGACTCAGTCAACCCAGACTGTCCAGGATTTCTCTAGGGTTTCTGATTCTTCTTTCATTCTCAAAAACCCCTCCCATCCCACACTTAGTCACTCTCCGTGTCCCACCCCCTGACACAGGAACTTCCTAAGGGCATTTCCACTGATGGGAGAGACGCAGGAGAGAGAGCGAGTTCTGGTGCACTTTTCCAAACGCTTCTGCCACTGTAACCCAGAAGCCCTCACCTCTGAAGGCAAGAAACACAACAAATATTGACCACGACATACCATTCAAAACTGTGGGATTGTTTTGTATTGTTTTTGCAATATAAAACCAATCTGTATGCAGATGAATCTCTAAAATGATACTAATATTCTTGCAACTGTACACATTTTATATACCTAGACATTTATTTTAAAAAATGTTACATTTCACATGTAAATGAATGAAAAGACTGCATATCATTATAGTAAAGTTATCGTTAAAACTAACAGAATGTCTCGCATTTAAACTTGTTGATCAAATCTCAAAGCAGATAACTCAAATGAATGTAAACAGATAATTGCAGAGTATAAAAATGAATAAAAATACATATTTGTGTATTTAGTTTCATATTATAAAAGTTTTATAATATTTTTATTTTATTATATTATATTTGTTATTATATACAAATATCATAATGAATAATGTGACTAAAGTGGTCCCAAGTTGTTTGTAGTATAGATGATGGCTTATTGGAGGAGAGATGCAATTGTTGGTTGGGTTGTGTGGTTTTACATCAGCTTGTACTTTTGTATTTGCAGATGGAGCTCACACACTGACCTGTGCTCTTATGCTGCTGAATACAGACCTGCATGGCCATGTAT
The DNA here is from genome assembly GCA_037974445.1 of Brycinus macrolepidotus. Classification (NCBI taxonomy): domain Eukaryota; kingdom Metazoa; phylum Chordata; class Actinopteri; order Characiformes; family Alestidae; genus Brycinus; species Brycinus macrolepidotus. Next base: position 8,323,056 of record JBBPCZ010000034.1, read on the forward strand.
GTATATGAAAAGCACACTGGCACACACATTCACGCTAAACCACTGCGCATTAAGTAATGTAACATGAGCATGGACAGAATTGATGGTATTTGGCCTACTTTCTTACAGGGCCCTTATTGGAGATGATATAGCCTCTGTTTCTGTTTGTGCTAATGAGTTACACTCTTCTCGTTTAGCTTCCTGAGATGCTGCACTTTGTAATAATTGTGTATATAAGATATGGAAATTGCAGCCAGAGATCTGATTTAGTCTCATGTACTGCATAATTACTCTCTTTACTGTAGTTGGGGATAAACACAGAGCAGTAACTGTGCATGCTAATGATGTTTTCTGATTTTATTAAGAGAGTGTTTAGATTGATATGATAAACAACCAACTCTAAAGCCAGCATCCAATACTAAATGTTCTTACAGCCCTTAACTTCAGTAACCACTTCAATCATTTGAAACTTCAGTAATCTTAGATAGCTAGATGGAGAGATGGATAGATAGATAGATAGATAGATAGATAGATAGATAGATAGATAGAGAGATAAATACTTTACTGTTATTTTATTCCTAGTCTATTTATTCCTAATCTGTCTATTTTGGACCAAATCTATTGGTCCGTTCATCAGAAGGGTTTCACACAATATAAAGGCTGGATCTTGTGTTCAAATGACTTAGAAAATAATGTCCATGATTTTCTCTGGACAGTGAGGATATATAAATCAGTAATGTATGATTCATGTCTTACAAATCCAAGAGCCAATCAGTTTGATGAAGGTGATTCAACTACGAACCATGACCAGCAGTGATATATAAAGCAGCTGTTATTAGCACTAGATTCTAGCCGTTATGCTGCCTGTGGGAATGACTGCAGTGCAGCTTTGGGTGAATATTCACTGAGTAACTGTTGAGCGTTAATGCTCAGAAAAGTCTTTACCGACAGAAATACATCCTGCCACTCCCAGTACCTTGTTGACTTACTTTCAGCGTGCATGCTTGCAGAACGAGTTATTTTTTCACACACTTAAGTGAAAAATGAAAGTTTCTTCAACTCTACACATGATTCTGTGTAACTGTAGACTCTCGTGTGAGTGTAAGCATGTACACAACAGGAAGCAAGACTAATCAGCTTCTTTAGCCACTTTAAGAGATGCATAAAACTAAAAAGACATTTAAATTGTTAATCGCAGCTATGTGTATGTCAATTAATTGTCAGCTGACATTTCCTGATAGTGACAGCCATGATTACAGGGCAAGATTGTCCATAGAACCATCCCATAGAGACTAAAGTCGCCATTGTTAACCATTCCATCAGTTTCTGTCGCTCTAATTCTCCTATCTCTATTTCTGGCTTATCTTTCCTAATGCACTCTTATCTCACTCCTCGGCCCCTGTCATGAGCAGGTGGTAAGTGCAGCTTCCTCTTTGTGATTTTCCCTGCTTTAAGTGAAACTGTCATCTCTGACATGCTGTAAAACCCCATCAATCTCATCTTTTATCCTTGCTAAATATATTTATTCCTATTTAGTTTCACTTCTGTTTTCCTTGTCCTCTGTTAGAGGACTGCTGTTAGAGCATTTTTACATTGAAGGATTATACTTTGGCTAAAACCTTGTTTGTAGTTTGGCACATACAGTAATTCTGTTCTAGGATGATAAAAGCCTGGGTAGCTGGGCAGTATGAATGGAACAACCTTTGACGCATTACTGCCCTCTATGGGTGTAGGTGTTAGAATCATCCTAAGTCTATATTTTGGCTTTTCTTCCAATCTTTTACTTCTTTATGACCATCTTAATTACTGTCTCAACAGCTTTGCATTTTCTGATTTGTTTTGAGATATTTGTTTACAACAATACTATGTTTAATATATCAGTGTGGATTCGTTCTCGTTCCAGAACATTGGGAAGAAGATGTCTTGCCAGCAGTTCATTAGCAATCTGGAGTCTCTGAATGACGGCAAAGATTTTCCCAAAGAGTTACTCAAGGTACTGTGTAGTGTGGAGGGGTTAAGGGATGCACCAAAATGTTGTGATATTGCAATGCGAAAATGGACAATGCACTTCAGAGTATGGCGATTCTTTTATTTACAGTATATAATCACATTTACACTGTTTGAACACCGAAGTTTGCAAATGACACTCTGGTTTGTTCATGTCAAAAAGTACACTCCTCACACCTTTCCAGCTATAGTGCCATTAGTAGACTATGTAGCAACACTGATACCATCAGAAAATCAAAGCAAATTGTGGGCTGGGTGTATTGTTACACACCTAATAGGGGTGCTTTTTGTCACAGTTTTACTTTAAAGATACACTCACAAAGGAAACTCCCTCTGCATCTTGCTGGCCTTTTCTGGTCCTGCAAACACAGAAGGTTTCAGAGCACTTCATTCTGGAGGCTTTAGGTGACACATAATGGATACAAGATACCTGTTGCAGTTCAACCCTAACATGAAATCTCACTTCTTTTTCTTGCTTAGGTGCTGTATAATTCAATAAAGAATGAGAAATTAGAATGGGCCATGTAAGTATTTCCTTCCACTGCAGCTCAACTGGTGTGTGTGTGTGTGTGTGTGTGTTACTGAACTTGAAATACACTGTACACATTACAGTGTTTGAAATACACTGTACACATTTTTAAAAAAAAGTTACGTGTATCTGTTGTAGTGTGCAAAGGTTTTGGCACCCCTGGTTATTAATTATTGTTAATTATTTAGTGAAAAGAGGTTCATGGCCTCTACAGAGAAAACACTTAAACACATTTTCAATGCACAATTACTGTTTATTTGCCGAGTTTAACATATTGGAAAAATGTCTGAAAAATTATAAAACGTGAAATGTGTAAAAAGTCATGCCATATTTTATGTTTGTTTTATGTTTTACATTATGTTAAACTCAGCAAATAAATAGAAATTGTGCTCTACAATGTTACGTTTGTTCTCCGTGTACTTATTTTCACAAAATCAACAAAACATGCAGTTCAACCAGGGGTGTTCTTTTGCAAGCGACTGCATATGTGAATGTGTGTGGGTGTAATACCTCCATCTTCAGTGAGGAAGAGGAGTTGAGGAAGAGTCTGTCAGAACTGGTTGAAGACCAGTGCGAGGCCGGAGGAAAGCGGGTTGTCAGGGTACCAGACGGCAGTAACCCCTTCATTGCCATCCCACTGCTGCTAAACGCTGCCACGTACAAACACGGTATCCTTACCCGCAAGAGTCACGCAGACATGGACGGCAAACGCAGTGAGTGTCTCAGAAATGAAATGAATGAATGAATGAAACAAATATTTACTGTTAATAAACCTTTCTAATGTCCATTTTTGAGAGTGGGCTAACCCCATTCACGATAGTCACTTTATAGTTATGGAAGCTGAAAAAAATCTAAATATCCTTCAGACTTTATGAAAATTAGCCCGAAATATTGTAGAGCTGAGAAGATTTTCACTTTGTGATGTCAATTAAGACGATACCAGCATGCGCTTTAAAAAGTTGCACTTTAAAAGAGAAGTGGGCCCTGAGAGAGGTGGGCCCACACTAGCAAAATACAAGATGTTTATTATTTGTCACATACACAGTTATACACAGACAACGTGCAGTGAAATGTAACCCGGAAAACAGTGCAAAATGGAAAATAGAATAAACTGACAAATGTAAACAATGTTACTGTAACGTAGAGACGTAGAGTGTGGAGTAGGATGTAATAGCAAACAGGAATTTATTAACAAAAAAATGAGAAACAGGAGATTAAATGAGAAACTAAAAGAACACTGAACAAACACGGAGACTAACAAAACGAAACAAAATAAAGCAAAAAGAGACAGGGTTATAAAGTACCTAAACATGAACACAAGGGGCAAAAACACAGAGCAAACTATCAAGCCAAAACCACAGAGGAAAAAGAACTGAGCAGAAACATCAAGAATCAACAAAACTAGACTGAAAACAGGGGCTATATATGCTAACTAAACAAATGAGAAACACCAGGACAGGTGGAAGTACTAATGAGGAGGTGGGACCAGGGTGGAGAAGCTAAGGAAGAGGCGGGGCTAGAGTGGAGACTAACATCAAAACAAAGACACATGACAGATGTAAACAATAACAGAAAAATGGGGAAAAAATAGAACATACAAAGACCAAGAAATGGGGGGAAAGACAATAAGAATGTTACAATAACAATATACACAGACTATAGACTAAATGCATCTATGAATATTTACAATAGAAAATAAATACAAGATGTGCATATGTGCAAATTGACATTGGGCAAATAGCAAAAGGTAATGTGCTTTATAGTAAAAAATAGATTCAGATGGAATTATGGTTTGAAGAGTACTATTGGGTGCTGGGGAATGTGAGGCATATTCTGGGTGATTAGCCTTATGACCAGAGGATAAAAACTCCTCTTGGGTCGCTCAGTCCTCAAGAGGAGCACTGTCCTATAAACGGTCCTTCTTTGTGTTACATGATGCAAAATGTAACAATCTACCAAGGCCGCTTTGTCACATCTTCGGAAAGACATCAGCACAGCCTTTATGGAAAAAATACTGTTGGTGTAAAAGATGGTGATAATCCAGGCAAACATCAGTTTGTAATTAAATGCTATCTTACTAGCTAAAAACTGTTCATGTCATTAAAAGCGGGGCATGTCACGCGCCTCATTCAGTTTACACCGTCTTAAACAGAAACACAACTGAAGAGATACATGCTGTATTGCTTTCTGTACATATATCTGCCTATTCAGTCTGCATTCACGCTGAAGTTATAAGTGTGTTTCAGTTTGAACTCTTTTTGGAATTAGGCACAATACAGAACAGCCAGTTTAATTCTAAGATATGAAGTTGTAAAATTGTCATATAACAATAAATGATGACTGTTTTGGTACATAAACTCAAACAAACTTTATGACTGGAACTCTGCTCGGAAAAATAAAATACACGAAAAATGTAGCATATGGTTCACATCATATGCTTTTATATTAACAATAAGAAACTTGGCCCTCAGGGGCTCGTGTCTCTAAGGTAACTGCTCCAATATGATGTAAGACCTAATTAGACTAATTAGAGGGTGTGTTCAGCTGAGCTGGCAGACTGTCTGGTGAAATCCTGGGCTTCAGCTATTTAGAGGAGATAACCTTCACATCTGAATATGAAAGCATTACTAAAATCCACTCATCTATCTCTCTTTCTCTCTCTCTAGCCCCGAGAGGGCGGCGAGGCTGGAAGAAATTCTATGCTGTGCTGAAGGGCATGATCCTCTATCTGCAAAAAGTAATTCAGATTAGATTAGATTTTTTCTTTTTAAATTTTCTCTCTCCATCTTTCTTCCTCTCTCCTCTTGATCTCTTTCTCTCTCTCTGGCTCTCCCTCTCTCTCTCTCACTCTCTTTCTCTGGCTGCCTGTCTGTGTTTGGTCCCCACAAAAATCTAAACAGACACACACACACACTACTGCAACATGACCAAGCTTATCCAGCTTCATCAGGGCCTCAGTCTCTCATGTTGTGCTCTCTGCTGCCCCTATGTGTTTAGGATGAGTATAAGCCAGATAAGGACCTGTCTGAGGTAGATCTGAAGAACGCAGTGCGTGTGCACCATGCGCTCGCTACCAGGGCCTGCGACTACAGCAAGAGACCCAACGTTCTCAAACTCAAAACATCAGACTGGAGAGTCTTCCTCTTCCAGGCCCCGTAAGCTCACAGCTCCTTTTAGTGGGGAAATGAATACATTTATTAAACAGTAAAGAAGACATACTTTCTACATTTAGTTATTATTGCTCACAGATGTATGTATGTATTTGGGGGTGTAGGAGCGAGGAGGAGATGATGTCGTGGATTTTCAGAATAAATCTTGTAGCTGCTCTGTTTTCTGCACCTGCGTTCCCTGCGGCCATCGGCTCCATGAAGAAATTCTGCAGACCGCTGCTTCCATCATCTACAACCAGGCTCAACCAGGTACCCACCAATATGTCGTAATTATAATAATACATTTTGTTTTGCTTTACATACATACAAGGAAACTGAACACCATAATATATTTTCCTCTTTGTCTAATCGGTCTATCCACTTTAACCCTGCTGTATCGGTTCGGTGCAGGAGGAGCAGCTGAAAGGTCATGAGAGTAAACTAAAGCAGATCTCTCTGGAATTGGAGGAACACAAGAGGAGCCCTCCAGAGCTTTCACCCAAGAGCAAAGAGACGGAGGAGTATCGCCTCAAAGAGCACTATCTTACCTACGAGGTCAGGAGCATGTTAAAACACCCTCAGTGAGCAGAACATCACGTCAACAATGTTTCATACAATGTAAAGCGCAGCTGCTGTGTTGAAATGATACTGAAAAATAAAACTCTAAACACAGTGGATATACATGGTTTTGTTTAGACAGCGACAGTGTATTAGCGTGTTGCACAGCTAGCAATTTTTTTAATGGACTAGCCTTTCAGAAAAATAGTTGTCGACTCAATCAGTTGAGAGGAAAAACACACAAGTATTCTAACTAACTGTTTCAGTTAGTTAGTCTGTCTCAGTATTACTGTCTTTCTGTATGTTCAAAGTTATTTTTCAGCACGTTTACAGTCACTGTATTTCAGTATGGTATATATGCACACACACACACACACACACACACACACACGTGAACAGTTATATGCAAAACTTTGAATGCCCCCTGTCAAATAATGTGAAAATAATTTAACACATCCTTGACAGATAACACACCTTATTATAATATTTTCTGCAAATCACAATTTGTATTTGTTTGCTGAGTTTAACATATTGCAATAAATAAAACATTTAATATAATAATTTTTGCACAGGCTACAGTTATATTTTCCATATATTTTAGAGGGAGCTTCGATGAGTGTGGTGACCTTAGGTTTACATTATAGCTTTTATATGGATATTTTACATCCTGTGTGTATGTGTATTTGAACGCCTCTGTCAGCATTAGATGCACCTTAAAGTAGCTGACCTGACTAATTAGAATGGGTGTCTGGATTCTTTTGAACATATAGTGTGTATATGAGAATATGGGAATTTCTGGGTGAATAGTATATATTATTAACTGCTTTGTGTGTGTGCGTGTGTGTTGCAGAAAAGCCGCTATGAGACATACGTCAACCTGCTGCAGGCCAAACTGCGCATGGGGAGCGACGACCTGGACAAGATTGAGGCCAGCGTGTTCAGCGGAGACAGCAGGGACGTCCACCTGCGTAAAACCCAGTCCAGCCCGTCCATCAGCCAGGGTCACGGGCTCAACGGTCGAGCTGGTCACAAAAACCCCGACAACCACAGCTGAAGGGCCGTTCTCAGGCTTTGTGAACTTTGACTCCTGAACTTTCTGCTTGGGGTTGAGCTCCAGTATTGGACAGCATAGGACAGCAGTTCTCTTTCTGGAAAAAGAGAGGAACAAGAACGTAGCATTAAACAATGTACAGTAAATTATGACTATTGTAAGTATCATTAGTATTATTATGACTCTGGTTAACATTTTTAATACTACAATGAACATTGATTCTGTGCCAAAAAAGGAAAGACAGTATTAAAGAGGAGACCAAGTCTGTATTAGAGGGACAGATTTGAGTCACATGACTGCATTCCATGTCACAAGGAGGAATCTGATTGTGGCATCACGTGGTGGTTTATTGTGACAGTAAAGACGTGCACTATAAAGGCTAATTTATTGTAACATCAGATGTTTTACTGCAGCGCCGCAAGGCACCTTCCCCGATGTCAATAAGAAATTGTGACGTCATAATGCATATTAGGCGCTTTTTTCTTTTGTGACATGGCATGTGTTGCCATGACGAAGCCACGACACGTTTGCAGTGACGTCACGGTAAGTGAATAGTCCGGCTTCCTGACTGATTTGTTCGATGTGTGCTAGAGATGTAGCATTTGGCTTATCCATGAGGCCTTCGATGTCTCAGCCTCAGTAGTAGCCATTCCAAGGGCTCTGTCACACTCTGAGGTGTGTGTTCAGATTCATATAAGCAGTCTACAATATGATGCAAATATCCCCGTTATTTATTAAGTCATATTTATTGTGAGGTTTCTTTTCTGAGCCATTTCAGTGGACTGCTGTAATGACAAAAGCAATTTATCTTAAAATTAGTCGATTCTATATTAAATCTCAGTTCTTTTCCAGCGGAGGTGTCTGTTGGGGCTGATAGGGTGGATCCAGGGTGAGGTTTTTATTCTACAAAAAATGTTTTAAGTATCACAAAAGAAGACAGGGTATGTGATAAGAAACAGGAACACAAAGTGTGTGTGTGTGTGTGTTTGGATGTGTGTTTATGTGTGTGTGGATGAGTGCCAGAGGCAAAGAGAAAGTGAACTGAAAATTAGAGTTAATTGTATATCAAAGTACAACAGTGAAGAAGATAGTCTGAAAGTGTTTGCCACAGGAGTCTTCGTCCACTTCAGCAGACCACAAAAGCCTTCCCAACAAACCTGGACAAAGAATGAAGCAGCAGGACTGCAAACTGCGACCAAGTTACCCACTCATGTCTGCATCTCACACTGTAGCCTAAGGGACTAAATTATACAAAGACCATTATTGTTATACTATAAATCAGTATAGTGAACATGGGATCAGCATTGTTGTAATGAAGACTGTCCATGGCACCATAGCTATGCTTGGCTCTTCAGCTCTTCAGTCGGCCCAAGTGTATCTCCATCCATCCTCATGGTATGGACTTTCTGTGTTCAAGCAATGGCAAGTAGATTTTTCTAGTGCAGTTTTGACGCATGATGATGGTGAGAGTGAGCGAATGAGCTTTTGGCTCTCACACTGCTATATGTGTAATAACATAAAGAGCTGCGATTTTATACACTCTTAGTAACTGCTTTCTTAAACTGACTTCCCTATACTTGTCGCTTTGGCTGTTGTGCTAACAATGATTTTCCCCAATGTTTAGGGTAGAAAACAAATGCTGTTGTAATAAAAGATTGTGATGATTATTTTATAATTTCCCCTGCTCTCCTTGACGTTTTTTTTTTTCTCATATATTATTCGCCCCTCTGGTTTCTGCCAATTATAAAAAAGCACACATTTTTGTTGTGGTTTTCCTGCATGTGAGCATACATCTCTGCTCATACATTTCATTGTTATTGCCAGGTTAAAAACACACAAACTCTTTTGGTATTAAACTGTAAACGGGATTCAGCTCTTCATCAGGTGAGCTATGACTTGGCAGAACAGAAAGTTCAGCTAGCCAATCACCAGGATCAAAAATTCAACCAACCAGTCAGGTTCAAATTCAGCAGACTAGTCATATTGCAGGATGCAATACTTAGCTAGCCATTCGGAGCAGTTGGAGGGAAAATCCAGTCACATTGCAAAACAGAAAATGCAATTAGCCAATCAGTGTGCAGACGAAAAAATTGTAAAATCAGATGGCTTGGGGGCAAAGTCAGCAAGCCAATCGTTTCTGGAAACATTAAATGCATTTGAATGAACTATCATTTGCAGAGTAGTCTTATTCCCCTCAGTCAACAATGTCTAACCAAAGTTCTGTGTTTTTTTTTTTTGTCTTACTCCGCCACTGCTGCTTGAAAGTGGTCAGACAGCTCTGGTCAGATGTTTGAAGTAGATCATTGTGTGATTTGATTAATAAAGTTTATAACAACTGAGGGCATGATGATGCCACATGTTGAACAGAGTATTAGTCTAACCTACAGATTAAGCTGAACTCACTTTTAACATTAAGCATCATTCCAGAGGCCTTCAGGGTCAACGTTTATATGTTGTAATTGTCATACATACATAACACAAGTGTGTTCACAGCACCTTTACCTTGTGTTTGACCTTAAAGCAGTGGCCTCCCCCGCCACAACCACCAGATATCGCCTCTAAACCGTATCTAGAGACCTAATCTAGTTAATCAACGCCTCCCGGTGATGATGTGGTGGGTTGAGGTTAGATCTCAACTCTACAGAGCGGCAGAGCTTCAGAAGCAGGACTACCCATGACTGCCCTAGTACTGTACTAGTATTGCCCCCCAGCAGTGAAGTCACACCATCCAAAAGGATCCAAAGAGGAGAGCTTAGCTACTGTTCTGTACTATATATATATATATATATATATTCATAGTACAGTACAGTAAGATATAAGATATGTCCTGTAGGGTAGTCTACTGGACGTGCTACTTCTTACTCCTAATTGGTTTTGGTAGCTCCTGTACATCAACCCAAGTCATTGCCTCAGTAAAGTAACACTTTTGTTTGTTTTCAGCACCGTGGACAGCTCTTTATCCCACCGCTAGGGGGCGTTATGGCATCCAGTATGAGTGCACATGGGAAATGACCTTTGGCTCATTATCATGATGTAGCCTTTTACATGTATCAGACAAAGACAAAAGTGTCTCCTTCCTCCTACATGTATATCAGGTTATTAACTGTTGTACATCAGTTGCTTTCCTTTGCTTTTCATTCGCAGAACATTCATACACTGTGCGTTTGCCCTGAGAGAGCTGACGTAACTCAGAACATTCAGATGAAAGGCCACTTAGATGCCAGGGGAAATGGATGTTTTATTGCAATTAGTCATTTTCAGACAAAAAAAAAAAACGCTTTCCAACTCAGAAACAAAGTACGTACCTGTACAAAAAACGCACTTGTTACCAGTAACGGAAATTCAATAAATTTGTGATAATACACAAACAGCAAGGGAATGGATGCAGGATACAGAGGAAGATGACGGAAGTGGCAATGATGAAGAGTAGAACGAGAGGGACTTCTTCTAAGCCAATGTAAGCACCATATTTATGTTAGAAGGAAGGCAAAAAAAAAGTAATACTCTAAAATGGATGGCTGAATTTAACGTGGGTACATACATGAGAGCAATCATCACAGTTTTTTTCATCAGACATTTTAACCAACTAAATAAAATAACAGTTGGTGCACTACTACTTCATCATGCAATTGACTTTAGTAAACCTTCTGTAACACAGACAAAATAGACTTCAATAAGTAGAAGAACATGATACATCTTTGCCCAACAGCAATTGTCACAAAGCCTGGAAAGTAACTTTTTACTCTTTTGAATGTGAGATCTCCTATCAAAAATAATATGCAGATCTTTTATTTTTCTTAATATATTTAAAGTGCAAGTATTTATCCATTTGATTCAATGCTTTCTGTAAGTATAAAACACAAAGAAATAAAAACGGCAATATGCTTTTCATATATATATATATATATATGTATATATATGTATATATATATATATATATATATATGTATATGTATATATATATATATGTATGTGTATA
>JBBPCZ010000034.1:8339131-8354594 GCA_037974445.1 Brycinus macrolepidotus
CGAGGCCCAGGCCGCCGCCGCCGCCCCCGGGCCCGCCGCCGCCCCCGCCCCCGCCCCCTACTCCGCCGGGGCCTGTGGCGACTCCTCCGTGCTCACTGCCGCTGTCTCTGTCCGCCATGATGCAGCCTGCCCGCGTTCCTCCTCTCCGTCTCCCTCTGCCCCGCTGCTGCTGCTGCTGCTGCCGCTGCTGCCGCCCCGACAGCCAGTCACACACCGGTGCCGCTCTCGCGAGATCCGTAGGCCTGCTGGAACCCGAGCGCTGGACTAGTTGGAGATGGAGGAGGAAGAGGAGGAGGAGGGTGTGTTAGTTAACACCAGTGCAGCCATACAAATGCGCAACCACTGCGCAGTACATTGGAGTGTGACAAGAATTCACTACAGCTTGAGTGTGTGTGTGTGAGAGAGACAGAGAGAGAGAGACAGGTGTGTTTGTTTACAGCTGCTGATAATTGCAAGTCGCTCCTCCTAATTAAATGAAACTTCTTTAAAATGTGCTATTAAACTTGGGTCTATCAAGGCTGCACACCAAATCCCATCTTCCTCCTCTGAACGGACAGAACAGTACTGAATACATGTGGGAAAGTACAGTATTAATTAACCACCAGACAAAAAATCGCTCCCATAACTCCAGCAGTACGGAGGCAGGGCCTCTGAGGCACTGGGTGGTAGTTACTATTCTTAGTAACAGAACACACTTGAATATTATACATTGTTTATGTAAGATTAATAACACAATATCAGATGATATTTAAGTAAAGGTGTTCCAGCAGTACCTGATAAATACGTTCCACTCGATTAAACTACGTTTTTCAAGCGACAAAATACACGGTGTGAGTGTTCTTGATAAAACCACTGCTAAAGGGCAATTCCATCAAAATGTTAAAATTTCCTACACAGTGTGAGTCCTGAAGTGCTCTGAAAGAAGAGGGTTCATTTTAGAGAAACCAACTCAGATTTCTTTGCCTAAATGACACTGATGAGGGTGCTGATGAGGGTTAAAAAGAAAGAAAGACAGAGAGTGGCAAATTTGAAAAACATATTTTATGGGAATTTCTTTTTCTCATGACACTAAAATCTTAAAAAATCATAAAACAGTGCCTCAGGCGGTGTTTTGATGTGTCGTGATCCCTTGTAATAACTTTCTGCGAGGGAGCTTTTGTAGGCATTAATCTACTCAGACATCTGGTTCCTACCATCACCACCACTGTGAACAAGTAGGTTCATCTAGAATGTAGCATTTCACATCACACCACTCTGAATGTTTTTTTTTTACTGTGTAACTATTTCATTCTGCAGAAATCTTGAACATGAAATGTTTTGGGTAGCTAGCTGTGGTCTGTATGAATAGTTCCACACTCTAACACCAGGCAGAGGAGTAGTGTGCACCATTACTGTAAATAAGAATGCTTAATGTAGTAGGCTTAGGCCTACACAAAACCAGGTATCTCAGGAAAAGCTATAATTATTAAGTTCTCTGTTCAGGGTTGGGAACACACACAATGAAAGTTTCATCTGAATGCTGCAAGTTTGCAGCTGTACCACCCCTTTAGTGGCTGCTCCCTTTTATTTGGTGGTTAAAATTGTAGTAGGTGTGTGGTTGTGTATAAAACCACATCTGGCTACACATCTAGCTACTCAACAGTCATGGGACACTTCAGGAAAGTGTGAAAAGGAGTGGTAGCAGAGGAGAAGACTGACACAGAGGGAGGACAAAATTAACATCCAGGGCGTGGGATGGGAGGAGATAAGCAGCGGTTTGCAATTCAGCACCACGGACAGCTCCGGATCCAGAGCCCCCAATGACGAACACGTGCGTATCACAGCCAGCTAATGAATGGATTAATTATTGAATAGTTGGAGGCAGTTGGATTTATCAGTCCTTTCCAGACCAAAGACCAGAAAAATGCTGCGAAATTATTCCATGAGACTAAAATAGCAGGCAGACCAGATTCACCTCCTAGCGAGAGAATAGGATGGTTTCAGGTAGTATGGGACATCAGGTGATGCAGTATGTTAAGCAATATGAACATGTCATTGGACCCGAAATAAAGCCATTCTTATATTTCTTATATTTCCCACAAAACACTTTTGGAATTTAATAAAAACATTTACATTTTCATTTTGCTTAAATATAATACACTAGATAGAATCGGTTCATTTGTAAAACATAAAAAAGTGTCTTAAAATGCTCCTTGATATCCGATGACCCATAATACCTGAATCCTCTGAATTTACATAGTTAATCATTTATACGTTTGATCTGATGTTTTTATTTTCAGTTATTTTATTTTTAACTCTGTGTAGACTGAGGTAAATCTTTTGACCGCGATCTGGTATTTACAAACGTCAAAAGCTATCATCAAACTAAATCAGTCTGTTTACACTGTAAATTCTGGAAAACAGTGCCAGCAGAAAACGCTTAAAAAATGCGAGTTTTACTTCAGAGGCATTAGACAAAATTAAATGACTATACTGTTCATTAGCCATATTCTCGCCACATTTACAAATGATTAAGGATGTTAAGAACTGTTTTATTTTGTAAGCAAGAAGCCCATGTGTGATTTTACTTTCTGAATAAAACAATCAGAAGATACTTTAATAGGTCAAAAAATAGATCTTTATAAAGAGAGTAGAGCAGTGGGCTTTCTGGTTGTAGTTCCTTTTACAGCCTGCAGATGTCACCTTCTACCAGCTTAATGTCCCCCCACCGCTCACACCGCGTTTATTCAGCCGGCCGCTGCGGACTATGCTCGGGCCTCTAAAAAACAGAACCCCCTTTACAGTTTAGAGCTCCACCACTGTGACTTTCTGTCTCTCACTCATCGTCATACTGCTAAAGTGCCCTGATTTCCTGTTTTAAGAAAAGAACCCCCCCCCCCCCCCCCCAGCATCCCCCACCCCACCCTCCCCGGTGCCCACAGGACCTGTTGCCGGGGTAAATATGGCTAGTAAAAGGTTCCGCTTTCTCTCGCGCGATTCGAGGTAAAGCGGAGATTGAGCCGCTGCGGGCTGCTCCTTTTCCGCAGCTCTGCGGGCGGCTCCGCTCCTCTTGCGCTCATTTCATAACGCTTCTCTCGGCTCGTGCCGTAGCGCGCGATGCCATAGCGCCGCTTTATTATTTTTGGTCCGAGCGCGAAGCAGACTGACTGACTGACTGACTGATCGGCTCTCTCTGAAGGGGTTCGAGGAGCTCGCGCGGAGCTCCTTCATAAATAAAACCCGGGCAGGTAGAGGCGTTAGCGCGCAAACGAGGCGCCCCGGGCTCCGCGAAAGAGAGAGGGAGAGAGGGAGGGTGGGGGTGGAGAGTGGTGGTGGAGGAGTAGGGGTGTGTGGGGGTGCATGGGGCAGCGAGCAGAAAGGGCACGCGCGCTTGTTGCATCGCATCGGCCAGCCGGAGCGGCTCCTCCCGGCGGCGCGCGCGCGCTCTGCGTGTGCTGTGTGCGGCTCGCTCGAGCTATAAAGAATAGCCCCGCGCCGTATTTCATGATACCAGAGAGTCGGTGTTCGCGGAGAGCGGATCTCCACCACTTTACTGCTTTTTTGTTTTGTTTTTGTTTTTTTCAATGACGGCATGACGACGGCGACGCTGATCGGACGCAGAGCGCGTCCCGTGAGTTCGTAATTCGGTGATCCCGCCCGGACCGGCGCGAGGCCTGGGCGCTGAAGTGGCTGAAGGAGAATGCAGCTGCGGTGTTTCGCAGCCCAGCAGCGCCGCTGACCGGGCCCGTTTCCGGCTCGTAAGTGTTCGGTGCGTGTGTGTGTGTGTGTGTGTGTACCCCCCCCCCCCTTCCCCCTTTACCCCTCCATCACCCACCCCCTCCCCTCTACTCCTCCCCTCCGCCCCCGTGCACGCACCGCATGGGGAAGAAAGCGGCGCGCGCGGACGGCATGGACACTTGCACGAGCCCGCTCGCACCGCCCTCCCGTCCCCGTCCCCGTCGCCCAGCTCCGTCGTCCTCCTCCTCCTCCTCTCCCCCCCCCTCCTCCTCCTCCTCCTCCCGCTCCGCGCCCCTCGAGAGCACTGCAGCAGCACCACCGCGAGCGGCCGCCCCCGGTCCCCAGCAGACGGCATGAGGAGGCTCGCGCCGGTGCACCTCTCCGCGCTGCTCGCCGGCCTCTCCTTCGCGTGCTACGCCCCGACGCTGGACTCGGCGCGCGAGCGGGCGCACCGCTCGGCCGTGGTGATCGAGGGCGAGGTGCGCGCGCGGCCCGAGCCGTACAGCGTGCGCGTTCGGGTGCTGGACGTGTGGCCGCGCAAGAGCGGCGGGCTGGAGCGCGAGCAGCTCGTCACCGTTGGCGGCCTGGGCTCGGACGCGCAGCCGTGCGCTGCGACGCTGGAGCAGGACCACAGCTACGTGTTTTTCATGGACCCCACGGAGGAGCCGCTCGTGTTCAGGGCGTCCTTCGCTCCGCTCGAGAGCGCGGAGAAGAGCGTGAAAAAAGAAGTGGAGAGCGTGCTGTGTGAAGACTGCGGTAAGTTTGGCTTCTTCATTAGCCCCCCGTGTGTGTGTGTGTGTGCGCGCGCGCGCGCGTGTGAGTGCTGGCGCTTTTGCTATTGCTATGGCGATGCGATGTGCATTCGGTGTGAATGATCATAATTTATGATTAATAACGCCAACGAGGATACGCCTTCAGAGATAAACCAGTAGAGAAGCGAATGGGAGGAATAGTGCTGTTCTAGCGACCCGTTATAAACATTTAGAAACACACCAGAACACACACACATAGACTGGCCACATAAGGCTAGCCTGCATTACATTAGCTATTATCTGTAGCTCTCCTGCTACGAGTCCCAATCAGTTGGCTAGCTTGCGTCACACACAGCTTTTTTGGTCTATCGTGAATTCGAGCCCCAATTTCAAGCGATGCAGCGCGAGAACACGATACAGCGTAAGATCATGCTGTCATCTAATCCTTTCCCAGGCACTGCGAGCCTGTGTGTGCGTGTCTGTGTCTGTGTGAAGTGGGATGATCGACACGTATCTTCAATTTATTTGGATCTCACTGTTGGTGCTGGGCGTGAGGAGTGTGTGTGTGTGTGTGTGTGTGTGTGTAACGTATTGCAGATGTCAACATGTCAGTTAGCTTTTATTGGCCACAAAAGGACGGTGGTGGTGGGAAATGGGGAACAGAGGCCACGACTGAAGAAGAAATGCCCGGTGAGATGCTGTGAAAGGCTGGACGGACCTGCCAGGGGTGGCATTATTTAAAGGCAGGCCTGATGCATGCAGCCCCCCAGCAGAGCCGAAACTGTCTGAGGAGCCTTCCTCCCTGCTTTGTGTTATTATCTGGTAGGGATGTCACTAAGCTGTAACGCTGCACAAAACACTGCACTGATGGGAGGAAGTCTGAACCACAGCCCAGATCATTTTGATGATGCTGATTCTGTGCTGTGGTCAGTTCAGTGATCCTCTTCCATCCTGAATATTGCAACTAGTTATGTAAGTGTTTGTTGTCATTTGAGCCACACAGTGGAACAAAAAAAACATTCCTCCCGGACCATGGGGCAACACAAAACACAAGGCAACACAAGTGCGGACAGGACTACACAGAGTGTAAGAAAAGTGCAGGACAGCATATACATCAGTGAATACAGTACTGTGTCAGAATTCTGTAAGCAGATTAATTAAATGTGCAAAATGAAAAGGTTTCTAATTGGGTAAGGAATAACTACATTTGTCAAAAACAGCAACAACAGGGTATAAAAAGTGTTACATAACAGTATATAGAAAAACGTGCAAAAATGCAAATGCAAATGTTTCAATGAGGGTAAAGAGGTGGGGGGATTTGGTGGGTGTTTGTTTACTTGAGGAGGGTGTAGCATATCGGGAACATTTGACATGTGGCAGAGAAACATCTGAAGAAACTAGGTATGGATTTCTAGTAGTATTGTATGGTTCCAGATTCAGATTAAGTATAAACATTAGCTCAAAAGAGGTAAATTAGTTTGAGACAATGCCTAATCCACGTCCATAAAACCGGTCCTGTGTGCTTTAAGGCTTTAAGCTTGGTTTTCTACACTGAGCTTCATCTTGGACTAAACTGTACCATCAATTCAGGCTCTAAATTCAAAATATCCTTAGATCCAAACTGAATATGTATTCGCCTATAGGCTAATAGACTAAAGCTCACTTGATAGAGGTGCAACAATGCATTGTGACATTGCAAAAATGGAAAAATGTTCATGGTAGAGATGTGACAACACATTGGGCATTCAATTAATTATACCCCTCTAATGCAGTTGCATTGTTTGCAATTAGCAACCCACTCCAGCGCATTCATGTCAAATGCCTCACCCTTCCTGCCTCCAGCTCTCATTAGTACAGTGTGCACAATTTTTCCTCATTCAAATTGTATTCAAAAATATAGTAACAATGTTGAATCGTGAACCCAGTCCTGTGGATGGAACTGAGTATTTCATTACACCTCTAATTACTGAGCTGATAACAGAATGCTGGAGCCACTGACTGACTGACAGTGCTGACTACTGCAGCTTGGATTAAATTCCACTTTCAGTGGGGCATCTTCATTTAAAATGCTTTCAGATCTACAACTAGGCTTTATATGTGTGCACTGGTGTGAGCAGTGCTAAACTGAACGAGGCTGATAATCAGAATAGCTGATTCTCAGCCACTTGAGCTGTTGCATTAGCAGAGGAGTGCTTGATACAGACAGACTGAAACTATTGACAGCTGAAACAATTACACTGTCAGAGAGGACTCTTCACTCATCCTTTTAGATCCATCACCAGGCTTTATAAGTGTTTTAGCAATGGCGTGACCACAGCTGGATTGGAGCTTGTAAGCTGGCAGTCACAGCTGGTGTTCTGCCAATGCTGACTCGAAGTGCATTGCATTAGTTGCTCAGAACCCTAAATGTGTACCATAAAGGAGATCTGTCCTCACTGTCGGAACAAACCCTTAACATTAATAGCCTTGGCCGTTGGTAATATCCCTTCTTAATAAAAGTTTCCTACTCATTCCCCTGCCATACAGTCATGGCCACTATGTTATTGGGTTATGAAGTTATTATACTATTTTCTTTGAACTGTAGATCTCATTAGACAGTACATGTTTGCTTTAAGAAAAGGTTTATAAATGACACCACAGTCACATTTGAGCAAGATGTGCTCTGCACCATGCATAACAACTGATTCTGTTGATGCCTTCCTGGATAGCTTTAACTCGAAATTGTTAGTGTTAAGGATGAGATTGTGCCAGTTTAAGGCCTTTAATAAGGAAATATTAATTGATACAGTGAATCATCTTAAATCATCCGCTTGTAATCTTGACATGATTATCAACCAATTATTTTAAGAAAGGGCTTCATTTAATGTCAGCGGACTCACTTCAGATTGTAAACACCTCACCCATGCGTGTAAACTCACACATTTTACCTAACACATTAAAAACTGCAGTTCTGAAGCCTCTTATACCAAATCTAGGAACAACTAAGTTATTATTTAATGTCTTTCTTTCCTTAAATAGATGTGTAAAAAAAAAATTAGGATTCCAGTCTAATCAGAGTACTGAGACTGTTCTAATTAAGGTTATAAATGACATTCGCTTAAATACAGACTCTTAATTAATACAGACTCTATGGCATATTTGTTCTATTACTGCTTGATGTCAGTGCTGGTTTTTAAAACCATTGACCATGGAGTTCTAAAAGATATATTTGAGAACTGGGTTGGACTCTCAGGAACTGTCCTAAAAAGGTTCAGTTCATACCTGCAAGGAAATAATGTTTCTGAGAGATTGCCAATAACCTGTGGTGTGCCCCAGGGTTTGATTCTTGGGCCGCTCTTTTTTAATTGATACATGCTCCTTGTTGGGCTAATCCTAGAAGACCATCTTTCCACAGTGATGCAGATGATACTCAGATTTACTTGACCCTCTGTCCTAACAACTACACCCCTTTTCACTGTAACATATCTGCCTTGAAAAAAGATAAAACAATTATTATTTTATTCGATAAGAGCAACGAGAGCCACAGACTAGCTGGATTTTAGAGCCCCAAAATCTAAAGATCTAGCAAGTAACCTGGGTGTAGTAATGGACTCTGATCACAGCCTTGACAGTCATATCAAAGCAGTTACTAAATCAGAAATGTATCAGTTTAAGAACAAAAAGAATAGAGGTTTTCTGACTAAACCAAATCTGAAGAAACTCATTCATGCCTTAATTTCTACCAAAACTGATTACTGTAATGGTCTGTCAACTGAACTCCCAAAAATGACCAACAGCCTCAGTTGACTAAAAATGCAGCTGCCAGAGTTCTCACTAGGAGTGAAAGAAGACATCACTCCCAAGAGTAGAATGAACCAAACAAAACTCCTAGATAATTGGGAACAAGTCAGTTAGTCTTGCCAAAGTTAAAGACAAAACATTGAGAAGCAGCGTTTTGCTATTACACTGCTATTGAATGGAACCAGTTGACGGAAAGCGTTAATAGAGCTAGGCACTTTCAACTGCGGACTGAAAACGTTTCTGTTTCACCAGACTTTCAGTTCAGTTTAACACACTGCTTGCTCTGCATTTCTATCCTGTAACAGCACCTTATTATCTTGATTTCATTTTCAGTTTTTTTTTTCATGTTTAATTCCTTCTCTTTTAAATCAATTGTTTTGATAATGCTTTGTGTTGTTTAATTGTATTCTCATATGTCTTTTTGATTTGAAGTGGAGCTTTCTTTGTATTTTGTATTTTTTCATTTGTAAAATAAAAAAGTTTGAACGGATAATACAGGATACAGAATACATGTACATGGCTTAGTAAGGGGTGGGAACGAAATTAAGTTTTGGCGCTCCTGTTTCCATGCTTTACTAAGTCATGGTCAACATACACTATATGGACAAAAGTATTGGGACACCTGACCCTTACACCAACAGGGACTTTAATGACATTGCATTCAAATACATAGACTTTAATTTGGAGTTTGTCCCCCCTTTCCAGCTAAAACAGCTTTCACTGTTATTGGAAGGCTTTCCACAAGATTTTGGAGTTTCTATGGGGAATTTATGCCCATTCATTCTGTAGAGCATTTATGAGGTCAGACACTGATGTTGGACAAGAAGGTCTGGCTCACAATCTCCGTTCCAGTTCATCCCAAAGGTGTTGGATGGGGTTGAGGTCAAGGCTCTGTGGAGGTCAGTCAAGTTTCTCCAAACTGAACTCATCCAGTTATGTCTTTATGGATCTTGCTTTGTACGTTGGGGCACAGTCATGCTGGAATAGAAAAGGTTCTTCCCCAAACTGTGTCCAAGCTGGAAGCATCGCGTTGTCCAAAATGTCTTGGTGTGCTGAAGCATTAAAATTGCCCTTCACTGGAAGTAAGAGGCCTAGCCCAAAGCCTGCAAAACAGGTGTGTCCCAATACTTTTGTCCATATAGTGTATTAGAATACCATTTCTGAATGCCATAGTAAATTGTGGCAATGTATTATTTTTATGAAGACAGGGCATCACCATTGGGGCCTGTAGATTAATTTACATGTTACTAATATTTTTCCTGTTCTTATAATGTTACCATTTTGAAGATACAAGGGTTATTTCCAATAGTGACAATATATAGAAACATCCTATAGCATTACATTAAAATTATAACCAAAGTACATCAGAGTTAACCCCACCTGAACTGCTAGAAGAGAGAATGCTACAGTGATCTTTGTGCTAAACATTGGGTTAAAAAGGGCACAGATTAGTCATCTTTTACACTCTACATCACCATCTGGCTCATCAAGCAGACACTTCCCCACCCTCCAGACAGACTTCCTCTCAGAACAAAACTTACAGTATTTCTGAGCACTGCCAGCGAGCGAAGGATGAATCCACCGGTGTGGCAGGAGTGGCTGCTGTTTGCAGTAGAGATCTTGTTTTTCATTTGACAAGTGAGAACAGTTTGATTGTCAGTGAAACAAGATGACCAGCGGAGAGCGAGAGAGAAGGCCTAGGCTTGATCACATGGAAGGTATAAACAGGAAGGTATGGACTGTCGAAAGATCCCACATGTGAAGTTTCTTTCAAGCAATGATTTGGACAAATTTGCAGTTTTCCCATTTTACCACAAAATGTAGGTGATCAGCCGAACCATGTATTTTTAGTTTGGTTTTGTATTTTGCAGGCTGTATGCCTGAATCATCGCTCCCTTCTTTCAGGTCATTTTATATTGTCAAGAAATTTCAGATACACCTGGGTGGTTATGAGTGTATCTAAAAATGGACAAAAGTATGTCACATACCTAAAAACAGTAGCAAAAGTTTTGGAAAGCCAGAATTGTGTGTCTATATCTGGGTCCATTTTTATGCATAACTATATAGTGTGAAAGCATAAACATTGTGGTAATTGTGGTAAGGGAAAAAAATTGTGGACATTTGATTTTTAGCTAAAATCTGACTATAAGTACTCTTTCAACCATAAGAACATAAGGTCTTATAGAAAGTTCTGTCGTACACAGTCATGTGTTTGAAATTTCAGCTTCTGCATAAAGAATATGTGTGCATATACACACACACACACACACACTCACACACACACACACAGAAGAAGTGACAGATAAGCAGGCATAGTGTATGAAGGTCCATCTGTTAGTAGCATAGTTAGTGGTGGGTACTCAGATCTGAGTTAGTTTGGCCATATGCTGAATTCCTCTGTGACTCTACCTCACCCCATACCCAGGCACACTGCAGTAGGCCAAGAGGGAGAGAGAGTAGGAAAGAGGCTGACAAACTGGGCAACTGAGAGAGAGATCCAGGGCTTGTATGAATAATGCAATTTGCTGTGCGGAAGAGTATGGCTCTTTTTTTTCTTCATGTGTTACCAACGAACACTTAATACACTTGGTTAGACATTGCCATTGTTTTTGTTTCAACCCTGACAGAATTGTGATGTGTGCGCATCAGTGTTGTGTGTTTGAATGTGTATGCAAAGTAAATGAAGTGTCAGTGGGGCCTTAGATGAATTCTGCATTCACTTACATACCTAGCATCCTGGGCTTTTTTGCTGCGCTTTTCAGCTATTTTGCAGTTTTTTTCTTCTGGTACCCTACTGTCCTCTTTGCCATATGGTAGGAAGTGAACGTGTCAAATTTCAGAATACCTCCGTGGAATAGTGGAATAGCCCCACCTGTTGGTTCTATTCTGGGAATGCAGTTCAGCCCTAGTTTCGGGGGTGAGCACTGCATGCCCTAGGAAGCACACTTTCACAGATTGTTAAAGGACTGCATGTGCATAATCTACCCTGCCCAGCTGAGTAACACCAGAGGAGGAGTATGATGTCATTGTGAGAAAAAGGTGGTTGTGAGTGTCCTTTGGCAGTGGCAGGACCACAAATGTCTATGCAGCATCTGAATTATTGAATAACTCTTCGTGTTTCTTCTACTCCCAAGTTCCCTACTGGCCCACCAGTGCTACTAGCTGATGGCTTCTTTTTCACTTTAGTAATGCATTTTAGCATAAAGCAGTAGCTTGTCGCTTTCTTTTCACTTTGGCACTGTTTGTCAGTGTGACACTGACGTTTGTATTTCTTGTTAGCAGAAAGCAGGAGTCTATGGCTTGTTGTTCATTTTAGCATTGCTGGTTAAAGTAGAGTAAAGTAGCCCCTTATAGTCATGCGTGAACACACCACAGCACAGCACAGCACACAGTGTGAACAGTGTGAAATTCTTTCTCTGCATTTAACTCATTCATCAAGTGAAGCCGTGGGCAGCCACCGGCACACACTGCACCCGGGGACCTTGCTCAAGGGTACCTCAGTGGTGCCAGTAGCAGTCCTGGGATTCGAAATTATGGCCTAACCACCTAACCACCAGGACACCAGCTGCCCAAAAAAAGCAGTAGCCTTTGGGTTGCTTTTCATTTTAGCATTGCTTGTAAAGCAGTTGTCTGTGGCTTTCTTTTCATTTAAGCATAGTTTGTTAGCTTAAAGCGGTAGTCTGTGCCTTTCTTTTCACTTTAGCATTGCTTGTTTAGCCTAAGGCATTATCCTATGTACTTCTTTGCACTTTTGCATTTCTTGTTAAAGTAAAGCAATAGCTTATGGAATTCTTTCTACTCATTGCTTGTTAGCTTAAAGCAGTACTCCCTGGCTTGAAACCAGGGATGTATAGATATGGAAAATCTGGGCTAATGCTGAGATCTGATATTTTTCATGTATGTATTTATCAATGCATAAAAATGATAAAATATAGAAACTAGGACTTGATCCACCTCGGTTAGTATTGGAAGGAATCATAACATTTCTTTGTAGAGGATTGCAGAAGCAGTAAAATGAATACAAAGAATAAAATGCAGGCATTTTAGTGGCCAGCATCGCCAAAAGATCGGTCAAATCTCAAAACACTGGTCATAGGAGTATGATTCCAATGTCGTAATTAAGATCTGTCTTTTGAGGTAGGAACTCTTCTACTTGAATGTCTGTATGTTGGGATAAGCTTGCAGTTTCTAGCTCTGTGTGTTTCTGACCGTCTTCCATTACTACTTGTCTCTCACACATATAAACCCTCTCACTTTCATTTTTACTGCAAGCAAACAAATGAATGTATAAACTTCAACCTATCATGGTGCTAAGGTGAATATAAGGCTTGCAAAATAAACTGATTGCCTGTTTGAGTTGTACCGTTTAGTAAACAACTGCTACACTTCTGTGAATCAGCTAGCACATATCTAGGAGCAAAGCAGAGAGAGAGAGAGAGAGAGAGAGGGGTGTGTGAAGTGCTATTGAGAAAAATGAGGGTGGAAGGATGGGAGGTGAGAGTGAGAGAGAAAAAGAGAGAGCGGGGGGGAAGGGAGGTACGAGAAGACAGGAGAAGGAATGGGGGATGTTTGGCTTTCACACGGCTTGGGAGAAGGAGGGAGGGGGAAAGAAGGAGAAAGAGAGAATAGCTCTTCCCTTCTTCTCTGCCTGCAAGTGCTTCATCAACTATTCATCACTTCTCCCTGGCTCTCTCTATCTCTCTCTACCTCTCTCTTTCTCAATCTCTCTATCTACCTCCCTTTCTCTCTCTCTCTTTCTCTTCTTCTCTCCCCTGTCTCTCTCTCTCTCTCTCTCTCTCTCTCTCTCTCTCTCTCTCTCTCTCTCTCTCTCTCTCCCCCACCTCCTCTTTCCTCACAGAGGTGTCAGGAACTTCTAATTGCAATGAATTGATAACAGTGCAGCGCTTGAAGTAGCAGGTCAACATATTATAGCTACTCACATGATGAGTAGTAGGCTAATAGCCATTAGCAGAGGTAAGTAGGCCATCAAATCACAGTCACCATATTGCCATAAACTATGATGCATATCACCGTGTGTGCGCATGTGTGAGATGCAGTTATGCACATATGTTATTGCTGCATGAATTTATTCATATTACCACATTGTTTTTGGTCCAAATGCTTTAATTGACTCTCACCACCTGGCTGTAACGGTCACACTCAGAGTGATTTGTGCTGTGTCAGCACGTTATGCTTTTCAATTAGCCCCCAGCACATCTCTCCCTGGGGAATCTATTTACTTCTGCCTGCTAAAGCTCCTATGGGAGTGCATGTGTAAAGCATGGCTGACATGCTGTCTGCTTAAGCAGCTTCTTCAATCTCCCACTGTCAGTCATTCATCCCACTGTCAGTGAAGATATGTGGTAACTGCAGTTTTACCGTATCACATCTGCGGACTCCCTGCACAGGGCAGTTTTCATATTCCAGAGCCCTATTGGGATACATTTTTGTATTGTTACTGTATGAATTATTATGAAACATTCTCGTGGGGATTTTCATATGTCAGCATGTTATCCAATCAACCCATAGATGTACAAAGAATGGGTCTGATGGGTTGACTTTACTCTCAGTTAAAGGACAACTGTTTGGGAAAGGTGCACTGCTAGTTTTGGCACTAGGTACTACTGTAATGCAATAACTAAGAAGATTAGGTTTTGAAGTTGAGCTACATCTGCCTACCTTACAGTAAGCATAGCCATCTATTCACTGAATTTAGCAAAAAAAAAGTCAAGCCATTGATCAAGTGTCCAGGAATTTTACTGACCTGAGGTGGCAACCTTAATTGAAAAGGGTTTGAATTAGTTGGGTGAGTTGAACCCCGCAGGGACTGTAGTTGGGAATATTGCCACTTTTCAGTTCAGTTTTATAGGGGTATTTGGACATGTTTGTGAGTTACTTGCTTTGAAAGCTGCCCTCCTTAGTGAACAGGGGGATGGAGATGCTGGTTACAGTCTGAATAATTTACTCCAGAGGAGCGGCGAATGAATCATGAATCAGGGAATCGTGATTAAGTGAATTCTTTCACTGGTATGTTTAGTAAATGGATGAAACAAATGTTGCACTCGCAAAACACCACATCACTAACACACATCTTTGCTGAACGCTGCTCCTGTGTATGATGGACATGTAAGGGATAGTGCACACAGTAGTAAAGGTATTATTGAACACATCCCATGTGTGTGCTGTCTATGTCATGGTTATGCCATAGCTTGACACACACACACACACACACACACACACAAAATCCAGAGATAACTCTTATCTCAACCAATATGAGATTGTACCAAAGGTTGTATGCCTGTGTGTGTGATATTAAAGCCTCTGGGACAGGCTCAGTGTCTTTACTATCTTATGTTATCTTACAATGCATCAGTCAAGGGTGTATGACCACAAATGGTGATCTGTCTCTGTCTTCTCTCTCTCTCTCTCTCTCTCTCTCCCCCTCTCTCTGTTGTGCATATCTCACTCTCTCTCAGTAGTGGTTTCCATGGTGACAGCTGTGCACTGCACTTATCGCAGAGTGAAAGAGGTGCTTCTCATGCTCTCTCTCTTTCTCTCTCTCTCTCTTCTTTTTCTCTTTCCCCTCTCACTCTCTTTCCCCCTCTGACAGAAATATGTGCCATGTTATAAATACAGCCATGCGCACAATTACTGTAAACACAGAATCTATTTGTATATATAATTTATTTATTTATATTTATCCATACTACAGGCAGCTCCATTACGAACCCAGTGTTAAAGCATTACAGTGGCTTATACTGCATGAGAGCCATGCTGCAGCTTTCAGCAGGTTTCTGCTGAACGTCACTCAGTTATTTAATAAGATAAGGTGAGAATAGAGCAATTCTGTTGATGCCTCTGTTATAGTGTGGTAAATGGAAAAAGGTGTGTGTGTGTATGTGCGTGTGTCTGCGTGTGCGCACGTGTGTGTTTGTGTGTGTCTGAATGAGAGTTTGCCTGTTTATATGTGTGAGACACATTGGAAGTCAGCTGACCTTCAGAGTGGAGCCCTTGATGGAAGGCTGGTGATCGTCTCGTGTGACTGGCTGAGATATTGCTGTGCTTTAGGATGGCCAGGCAGCGGAGTTCTAATGGAAGCATCACCCAACAGATCAGCCAGAGAAACCAGCCTCAGTAGCTTCACACACACACACACACACACACACACACACACACACACACACACACACACACACACACACACACACACACAC
>JBBPCZ010000034.1:8362967-8408244 GCA_037974445.1 Brycinus macrolepidotus
CTCTCTCCCACTCCCTCCCCTCCCCCCCCCCCCCCCCCACGCCCCCTCGGTAGGTGTATCCCTGCTGAGTTTGATGAGGGGTTGGTCTCTCCTGCAGTGAGATAGTGTTGGAGCATTCCGCATCTTTCTTTCCTTCTCCCACTCTCTCTCTCATACACACACACACACACACCACACACTCGCACGCATACCGTCTTCTCAGCCACACGCCTAACACTCCTTAATCCCACCTCAGCATGACAGACCACAGCAGCAGAGACAGCAGGAGAGGAGAGAGGGAAAAGAAAGAGAAGAAGAAGGAGAGAGGGAAGAAGGATCAGCGGCGGCAGGCAGGGAAGAGGAGGGGGACAATCACTCGTTTATCGGCGTGTGGGAGATGTGAAAGTATGCGTCACTCCGTAGAAGTCTGAGCGCCAAGGAGTGCAGTCACTCTGCTGACGGTGTTATAGGAGTGTGTGTGTGTGCTTGTGTGTGTGTGTGTGTATGTGTATGTGTGTGTGTGTGTGTGTGTGTGTGTGTGTGTGTGTGTGTGAAAGTAAGAGAGGAGAGAAAAAGAAAAAGGGGAGAGGAGGAAGGGCGTTAATTGAGCAGTGACATTAAGCTGTGCTGAAGACTGAAGCATGTTTTAATCCTTGTTTCTAGAGAACTGTGTGATTTGTCTCTGGTAACCTGCATGCATCCTTGTATTTTGCCTTCTCCTCACAGCGCATTAGAGCGTCTGCTTAATCAGGCCAGCTGTTTGCTTCACAGCTGAGGTGAAAAGTTTTTGTGAGGGGGGAAAAGTGCATCTTGCACAACCTTCGGGTGTGTGGCCATTCTGCCGTTCCCTGATGTTCTACTATATTTCATATCAAAGTTCTTTTGCAACACGGATTTTGTTTCTTTGAACAGCGTTCAGGATTTCCATTGCACTGATGGATGGCTCAGTCAGTCTGAGAACTGGGTGGTACTTTAACTCATAAATGGCTGTATCTGAGATTTTTACACTCGCTCCCCACGTTCTCTGAGCGTGGAACAAATCTCAAATGTGGAACAAATTTCAATTTGATCGAAGCATATGGCTAAAAAGTGAGTTTTTATTACTAAATGTATGATATTGAACCTGGTCTTTTGTTCACATGGGAATAATGATCTTAAACAGAGCTTGTAAATTACAATAGTATTGAAAATAGATTAAATGTCATCCAAAACATTCAAATGATTGCTATTAGATGTTTGTCCTAGACAGAATGTCATCACTTTAGACCAACCAGAAGAAGTTTTGGAGCATTTTTCTTATGCAAAATTTAGTTATTGAATGAAGGGGTTAAAAAGCCTATTGAGGCATTTTTTCTGGGTTCAGTGCTTTACTGATTATTTGAAGTTGATTTAATTGTACTGGCTATAGTGTTCATCTTGTGGAATGGTTTCAAATGCATTTTCTGTACTTTTTGATGCTGCACTCCTGTGTGTGTGTGTGTGTGTGTGTGTGTGTGTGTGTGTGTGTGTGTGTGCAAGTGAAAATGTGTTTGCGGAGAGTCTGTGTGTCTGCCTGAAGGGCCTGGCTGGGTTGAGTGGATTGAGCTTCGTCGTACTGCACCGTGATGGATTTAGCTACTGTTGAGTGTTATTGAACTAACCTGGGCTTTACATGCTACGTGGTGTGAGTGCCAAGCCATGCATTAGCTCCTGATCAGGTTGGATCTTTCAGCACCCCAAGGGCAGAATCTGCTTATTTTGCATGTTTATTCATCTCCAAATGCTTTTGTAATGTCAGTGTATGGTGTGTGTGTGTGTGTGTTTGTCAGTGTATGGTGTGTGTGTGTGTGTGTGTGTGTGTGTGTGTGTGTGGGTAGGTGTGTGTGATTGCGCACGCATTTGTGCATGTACTCTAAAAAATGTGTCCATGTGTGCACGTGAGTACATGACTTTCTCTCTCTGTCTCTCTCTCTCTATCCCATCCCCCATCTCTCTCTCTTTAGTGAGAGTGATAAAACCATCAGAAAATGCTGATCTGACTGAAAACTCTCGTGCACAACCGCAATGGGATTCAGGTCCACAATTTTCATGAGCACACGCGTGCAAATACACACACATAAATATACATTGCCCGTTAGGCCTTGATTGATGCAGAAAGCTTTAAAAAGCTTATGAGCTTTTTTTTGCACTCACCACCCATCATCTGCAGATCACAGTAGTTTTATGATCAAGGGAAGCTATGAATAGCTGCCTTTTCTCTCCACAAAGAGACAGTATTTCTTCCTCTAAAAGTTTCTATTTTGGTAAAAACTATTTTTGTTGTTTTTCCTCTCGTTTAATTTATAACTAATGATTAGGCTCTGCTTATTAAGGGGGCTGGAAAAGCCCATCTAGCTCATTATCCTGGGCAAGATTACCGAGCAGAGCAGCAGGAGACGTTTAGGGGCTTGATGTGTGTGAGCAGAACTCTATTCCCACCGTGGGTGTGTGTGTGTCTGTGTATAATAGGGATGCTTGTGAGAATGCAGTGTATCTGTGTTGGAGAGAGATATTGTATGTGTGTGTGTTTGTGTGTGTGTGTGTGTGTGTGTGTGTGTGTGTGTGTGTGTGTGTGTGTGTGTGTGTGGGAGAGAGAGAGAAAGAGAGAGAGAGATCTCTGCAGATGCAGGCAGGCCTGACCTTGCAGTATGATGAGACTCAACATAGACTTTGTCTGAGAGAGACAGAAACAGGGAGAGACCAGGAAGACAGAGAAAGATTGAGTGAGAGAGAGCGGGAGAGAGAGAGAGGGAGAGAGGGAAAAAGAAACAGAGTGAAAGAAAGAGTACAGGGAAGATATACACTGAAATATTTTTAATAAAAGATATCCAAGAGTAAGACCAAAGCAAGTGTGTGTGTGCGCTCGTGCACGTGCACATCTAAAAATGGCTACACTTGTTGTCAGCCACAGTATTAGTCATAATAGGACAAACAGCCATTGATGTATGTGAGTTTTGTGATATTTTTCCAAATCCTTGTCAGAATAGTTGACAAATCCTCTCCGTTTCATACCAAGTCACAGAGCCTGTCACTCATTTCTCTGCTTTTGTGAGCTGTGCTTGTTTGCAGTGCGGCTGCCATTGAACTGAGTGACACATTACAAACCCCTCACACACTCCCAGTGTCTCAGCTAGTTGAATACGTTCTCCCAGATGCTTTCTCTGAGCCGCTTTAGACCCCAACATGCACCGGAAAAGCCTGACACAAACAGCAACACGCTGACTGACAGACGTATTCACACTTTAACTCTCTCTGCTGTGTTGATATATTGTCGGATTCATAAGGATTTGTTAAAAGTTTAAAATGATGCACAATTACAAAGGGAAGCAGAAGTGTGTTAAGGGTATCTGTTTGAAAGCATGTCTGTATATGTGTGTGTGTGTGTGTGTGTGTGTGTGTGTCTGTGTGGTGTAAGAGTATTTGTGGCAGTGAGGGTGTAGAGATGGCAGCTGGAGTTGTGAAAGTGTGATTTCAGTGAATATGATGGAATAGACAGAGAGAGAGAGAGAGAAGGGGGTGGGGATGGGTTGTTGTGAAAGAGGAAAGCTGTGATAGCTAGGTTCAGTCCCTCTGCACTAGTTCTGTACTAAAGCAAAGCCTAAGGCAGAAACACCCTTCTGTGAAGTAATTCCTTTCAGTAAAAAAGAAGCTCTTCTATAGAAATGTAAAAAAACAGGATTAAAATGCTGTGTGTGTGTCGGTCTTTTGGTCTGTGTGCTGTGTAGTAGCAAGTCACCAATCTAGGCCAGACCATTCAAAATGAGCACAACCACTGATTTCGTTAATGTGTGTGAATGTGTAAGAGAGAGAGTCTGAGTGTGCTTGTGTTTGAGTGAGAAGAGGAGAGCGATTCTTTACTCTTCTAAATATACTGTGGTTTATTACTTTTCACACTATTCCAAAAATATTGGTCTTGTTTCTCATCTAAGCTACTAGATGGATTACTCCACCAAGGCAAACTGTGAGATGAGCCACATTAATCTCTTACATTCTCTCTTTCTCTCCTCACCCTCACTTTTCTCTCTCTCTCTCTCCCTCTCTGCTGTGTAACATTTCACCATCATATTACATGGAACTCTTTCTACACATTTTAACATGCTTCCTTTTCAACTGTCATATGCCTCTTATTTTCCTCTCTTATTTTCTCTGTTTACTTCTACGCAAATCTGTTCATTCTTCGCTTTTCTTTTTCATGTTCCTACTCAAACCTTGCGTCTCCCTTCTCTTTCTCTTTCACTGTCTCTGTAGCATCAGCTCCAAAGGTGAAGGCCATGCGTTCTCAGTGGGTGTGGGAGGGTGACCGCGTAACCCTGAAGTGCGAGGCCCAGGGAAACCCTAGCCCATCTTTTCGCTGGTTCAAAGACGGCAGCGAACTCCGCAAGAGCAAAGACGTCAAAATCAAAACCAACAAGTAAGGCATGCAACACACACACAGACCTTGCTCATCACACATGCACTGAGGCAAATCCAGATGCACTCACTCACAAACACACATATACAGAGCTAATATTAGTATCAGAAATATTTTTAAAAATCCACTTCCTTGACATTTCCTATCAAGATTGCTCTAGTTTATAAATATAGATGTTCAGGGGAATGCAGCACACGTCTCTTGTTATGGGAGACAGTTCTCCTCTCTGTCTGTGAAAAGTTGAACAAAGAAATGTTCCCAGGAAGAAGGTGAGTGTTTGGGGCTCTGGAGTGGTGCATCCGTCTAAGGTTTGGCCCTATCGCTAGGAGATCACAAGTTCAGTCCTCAGCGATGCCGCAGCCATCCATGACTGAAAGGCCAAGAGAGCATAACTGGACTCACTCTCTCTGGATGACTGTTTCCTGACCGCTGACAAACACTGATCAGCCATAACACTAAAACCACTGACAGATAAAGTGAATAACATTGATCATCTTGTTAATGGGTGTCAAGGGGTGGGATATAATAGACAGCAAGTGAGTCATTCTTGAAGATGAAACAGGAAAAATAGGCGACTTTGACAAGGTCCAAAGTGTGATGGCTTGCGTTTGGGGAGCGAAGGCTAACCCATCTGGTTCAAGCCCACAGAAGAACTAGTGCAGCACAAATATAAACACATACCATCTACCTAAATAGCACTGCAGACAAGGTACCATGGCAACTGTATTCACTAATGTCAGTGGCATCTGTCAGTAGAATAATGCACCCTGTCACACTGCAAAAATTGTTCAGGAATGGTTTGTCCAACCTGACAAAGAGTACAAGGTGTTGACTTGGCCTAACAAATTCAGCAGATCTCAGTCCAATTGAGCATCTGTAAGATGTGCTGGACAAATTAGTCTGATCCGTGGAAGTCCCACCTCACAGCTTACAGGAGTTTACGGATCTACTGCTAATGTCCTGGTGCCAAATACCACAGCACACCTTCGGAGGTCTGTGGAGTCCATGCCTTAGCAAGTCAGAGTTGCTTTGGTGGCACAATGGGCAGGTGGTATTAAAGTTGTGGCTTATCTATGTATTTTGAAAATACATATTTATTCAATAAAATAGGTGGCAACAATCATGACAGGGCATTGATATTTCTGCAGTATGTAAAGCCCACTATTAGACATTATGATTTTGAATACAATAAACCCTTCATGGTGTCAAATGCATCTGTGATGCCTGTCAATGATTCAGCTACATGAATTTTGTAATTCTATAACTGGTCATAAACAATTATAATACAATTTAATTTTTATGCACCCTTTCTAGGCTATTTTTATACAAAAACAAAAAAGAATTGGTTTATTGTTTTTACTGCATATGTATAATATTGCAGTATAGACTAAATAGTTCCTTCAGTACCCAAATTTGTGGTAAAATTTAAAAGTTCTTTGAATTGTTTATTAAATAGATGTAATTTAAACAAATCGAGATCTACTCCCCTGCTCATTGCATGATGTCAAGTAGAAAGTACTCAATCAATAAATCAATTTATATAGAGCTCAATGTTTTAAATATGAGATGGACGAGTTTACACCTCTGGTAATGCAGGGTGACATTTCTGCCCGTCCATTGCAATAGTGAGAGCGTGAAAGAAAGCGTTATTTTAACGTGTTTCTCTCTTTTTCTGCCGCTCCACTGGAGAAAGTGCTGATGCACAGGTTTTTGTGAACCAGATCACTCTAACAGGATTGCATGTTCACTACTCCCTCGTGTAATATGCGAAGATGTGTGTGTGTGTGTGTGTGTGTGTGTGTGTGTGTGTGTGTGTGTGTGTGTGTGTGTATACCAGAAGCTATAGTGCAGATATACACACACAAACACCCTGATGAAGTGAGAGTGAGAGTAGAGTGACGTGGGGGAGAGGAATGTAGTAGTAGAGGTTATATGGGGCCATTGTATAACAGGCAGGAGATTTACTGTTGTCGATGTGATCATACTCTCCACACAGCTTTCCATCAGCCTCTTTAAAGCTCCCAACACCACTGATGATTCGTCCACATGCAGCCCCTGGGGAGGGAACACTCTTATAATATGAACATCAGCCTGAAACTATCAGAGCCTGAGCGCTAGAACAGACACTGGAGCAACACTGGAGTGGTAATGCATTAGTTCATAGCTCATGTAGATTTATGAGCAGATAGTGAACCTGAAATTATATACACACAGCCATGCATCTTTGTAAAAAAGCTGAGCAGAGAAAAAGGATCCTCATGTTATGCATTTAGGGCTAATGACAATAATATCATGAATTGCCAGTGGTCGATTTTCAGGTAAGTTTTACAATTTAAATGTCAGATTTTTAAAAAATTTTAAGGTACACAAAACAAAGCATAATTTTTGCAAAATCTGTTTTCTTTTATTACATAGTCTATATGCTGAATCAGTCCTGGCTTCAGAACAGTCTGTGTCAGCTCATGCTCCAGCCTTCCACATACAGAACACCTCCCCTCGTGAAACTTTAATGGGAGCTTGGGGATTCTGACATCCTGATTGCGCATAAGTCATTAAAAACAAAAAAGACAAAGCCTGCTATCAGTATCATGGTGGCAAGGCGCACAGTTGATGGTATATGTTAGCTTAGCAAATCAGATCAGTTATATAACAGACTGAAATATGATGAACTTAAACAACACTACCTATGCCCTTGAACAACATTACCTAGAATTCAGCTTTACTTATTCAGGTTTGGTTTGGAATTGAAAGGATTTGTGGTGTGAACAACAAGTAGTCAGATGTCTCATCTCAGACAAAAGAGGACCTATTTAGAGTTCAGTTATATTGTGAACACTAAAATCACTGAGGTCAATTGCAGCTGGTTCCCTTAACAGAACTGAGTTTTGTTCATTTATACAGAATTATGTGACTGTGATGTTATATTTTTGCAAAACCCTTTATGTGAGAAAATAAATAGCATAACAGAAAAGTTTTGCTGGTAAAAATGATACATAGCAAATCTGAAAATGATGACAGTAGAGGTCACCGCCCAAGCTTACCTCCCTTTCTTCTCCACTTCTCCCACGTAGGAAAAACTCAAAGATTCAGATCAGCCGAGTGAGACTGGAGGATTCTGGGAACTACACCTGCGTGGCTGAGAACTCACTGGGGAAGGAGAACTCCACCAGCTACATCAACGTCCAAAGCAGTAAGAGCAGAACCCTTATCCAGCCAAACCTTCCCTCTCTGGGCTTGACTGATTCAAGCGTCATGGGGCCTGTTAACTGTTCTTATAGCACCTGAGTGGGAAGAGTTTGTGAGGCGTCCCTTCTATGCAGGCTGTGTGAGCTGAGCAGAGTGTGAGCTGAGCAGAATAGCCCTGTTGGACGGGTAGATTAGTGCTGGATTGTATGTTTGCTGTTTGAAGTGTGTAAAACTGGAGCAATGAACCCTATGTTACCCTTATATCTAGGGCCTGCTCGTCATCTTACCTGTCTCTCAGGCCAGAGATCCTTTGCTCATGTGGACTTGAAATGTACTTTATTATTGTAATATGCCTGAAATCCAAGATCTTTAAATTCAGCTAAACTGATAAGTATTTATCATACCGAGCAGAGCTGATGGTTTTAAGTAGTGCTTTCTGCTTGGAGTCATACTGACTGCTGATATGGGTTACACTAATAGATTGTACATTTCATGTTTAGAGGGTTCAGTAGGGGAGTAAAATGCATTAATGCATAGTGAAGCATTGAATCAGAGGTGGACAATTTCGAAATGTTATAACTGATTATAAGAATATCAATTAAGGTATTTATTTCTTGGCTTATTTTCAGATGTAAAAAGTGTGGTGTATCTTTTTATTGTCTAGAAATAGACAGTAAATCTCTTTGTATTTTTAAAAATAATCCTGAATTATGCTAAAGTAACTGACTCAACTTTTAAAATGATGACAACACTCCAATATTCTTTATTGCACCCATCCAGCCGCACATTTGCCTGAGGTCACCATACCCAATTATGAACATCACACTTGTCGTTTGTGATCCAGAACTAATCATTCAACATCAGTACTTGACCTCACTAATGCTCTCAGAAGAATAGAGACTGTTACTGCAGCAAATTAGAGACAAACCTCATATTAAGTTGAAAAGAAATATTGAATGAGTAGGTTTCTACAAGCGCTTTTACATGCATTGTATGTAGGTTAGGTCTGTAAACGCTGTATTTCTGAGGCTCTGTGAATTGTGTGCCTGCTGGTTAGCTTGCCTGCCTCTCAGGCCAGAGATCAATGGAAATCAATTGAACGAAGCTAGTTACAGCAGCAGTCCAGCAGACAGTGCAAGGCCGCCAAACCACAGCCAGGGAGAATAACTGTGGGAAACGTAGGCTGGCTGAGAAGGCAGAAATACAGAGCTGAAACTGTGTCATGTATTCCCTGAACTGAACAGGTGCTAGAGACGAAAGTCAGAATAGAGAGAAAAAAGACCGAGGGAGATGGAGAGGTGCAAAGGGTGAGAGATAAAGAGAAAGGGAGAGTTATAATTATGAGAATATGTTGCCCAGCGTTCATCCACCCCCTTTCTCTTTTTGTCTTTTTGATGGATATTTACATGGGATTGGTGTGCACTGCCAGTATTATTGTGATCCCTGCTCCTGTCTGTCTCTCAGTTTGGAGCTGATGTGGTAGAGGCATCACATCTCATCTTCTCTCTCTCTCTCTCTCTCTCTCTCTCTCTCTCTCTCTCTCTCTCTCTCTCTCTCTCTCTCTCTTCCTCTCTATCTCTCTCTGCCTCTTTTTTATCTGCTTGTCTAATTTCTCTCTCTTCTGTCTCTGTCTTCATCCTTCTTTTATATCTCAGCTGCTATAATTTTTGTTTTTCTCCTTTTAATGGACCTGCGTGTATGTGTGTTTGTGTGTGTGTGTGTGTGTGTTCTATATTGTACATCTAATGTATTTATTATTGCTTTTTGCTGCTTTTCCTACCCATGCCTTAATTGAGTTAATGTATACAGCAGCCCTCCCTCCGCTCCACTAACGCCACACTCCACTAGTGATAAATCTCTCTGTTGCAGTCTCCCTGATTTCTAGATGCAGCAACTGTGTGTGTGTGTGTGTGTGTGTGTGTGTTCGTGCGTGTGTGTGTGTGCACGCAAGCATCAACTGCTGCACTCTACTGTGATCGTAGAAGAGGTCAGTCATGGTACGTTGTTCTTAAAGGGCTAACGTGATTCAGGATCTCTTGTCTTCACTGAGTTTGTCTCTTTTTCTGTCCTCTCTGTCATCCCTCCATCCATTTTTCCATTTCCAGGCATGAGGGAATGACTTAGTTGCTGAACAGAAAGAACAGTTCCATAGTGGCATGCTAAAGCTCATCTTTAGAGAGAGACAGAGAGAGAGAGACTGAGTGTGTGTGTGTGTGTGTGTGTGTGTGTGTGTGTGTGTGTGTGTGTGTGATCTATAGAGCAAGAGGACTCATATGGCCTCCTCCACTCTAAGGGGTAATTGGGGTCATTAATAATGTGAGCTCTGCTCTGCGGTTTAGTCTATTGCTTAAGGTTAGAACTGTGTGTATGAGTGTGTGTGAGCATGCGTGAGAGAGAGAGAGAAAGAGAGAGAGAGAGTGAAGGAGAGTGAGAAGGAGAGAGGAATGGCTAGAGATGGCTCTCAGTCCCTAATGAAGATAAACAGTGTCATTTTGGCAGATTCTGCACTCTAGTAGCAGAACAGCATTTTGGGCCATAACTGTGCAGATATCCAGCTATATATAACAACACAGATACCAACACAGCACAGACAGAGACAGGGAGAGAAGAAGTGAGCTGTAGAGGGTCACTAGGCCAAAGCTTTTCAGATTTAGCATATGTTCAGGTTTGGCATGGTTGTTTTAAATGATTAAAACAAATATTGGTGCAGATTACTAGAGTAAGTGAGAACGCTGGCATGCAAACGTGGTCCAGAGCAAACAAACAGAACAAGACCCCCTGAGCAGGCTGGTCTCAGGTCACTTCCAAATGAACTTCGGTGCAGTTCTTTTTATGTATGTATGTAATATCAGCCAAAGATGTCCAACCGGACCAAAGGCAGAATAACCCGTTCTTTGCAAAAGACAACATTTTACACTGTTTTGACACATGCATATGTTTGTTATCTCTTCACTGGCTCTGAATCATTAAATATATACAGATAGGTTTGGTTTTTAAAAAATGTAAAAATACTTCATATACACACATTACTTTACACATGACAATGATATCATGTGTTAATGCACCAGGTTTTCTCTATATAAAAACAGTCAGCTAAGTCTGTTATATGGATTTTGCTCCACTTCTTGTCGCACAAAACCAGTTTTGCACGACCTCCAACGACTTATTGATGTAGAATATCACTAGACAGATACAAGAAGATAATTAAAAATCAACAAGCCAAAATAGAACAGGAAACAGTGTGAATCAGAAAATTTAGTGGATATTACTGCAGTTATTGTCCATAAATGTATGTTGTTGTGACTTTTTGCCTATGTGATTTTTGTTTACAGGTTTTGGTCAGTGTGAATTCTAAGTGAACCAGGACAAAAATGTTTCATTTTCTGCATTGGTTTGAACTAAGGCAATCAAACTACAGCGATAAACGCATCAAACCACCGCGATAAGTGTGTTGGGTCTGAATGTATGTGTGTGTGTGTTTATGTACACCCTGCTTAGAAATAGGAACTGCAACAATGCAGTGACCTTGAGGACAGGTCATTTAGGAGGCATGTGTGTGTGTGTGTGTGTGTGTGATGTGATGTGAGACGCAGATGGGCTTTGAATGCCGAGTTCTCTCACTGCTACAGGCATGCCAGGGTTCTGTCAGAAATATGAGCCAAATCATCTTAATGTGAAAGACACACACTCACACACACTCCTTCTCACACATACACAAATCCGTCTAAGCGCATTT
This sequence comes from Brycinus macrolepidotus, assembly GCA_037974445.1. Taxonomy (NCBI): domain Eukaryota; kingdom Metazoa; phylum Chordata; class Actinopteri; order Characiformes; family Alestidae; genus Brycinus; species Brycinus macrolepidotus. The sequence goes on from JBBPCZ010000034.1 coordinate 8,374,298, forward strand.
CTGCAGCGCCTCAGCATTTCAAATCTGTCATCTACAATCTCCATACAACCTGCAGTACAACCAGCAATCTGCTGCTCGCACTTCATAAAAATGACCTCGGGGCTACAACACACACACACACACACACATACACACACGCACGCACACACACGCGTGCGCACGCACACACACACACACACGCACACCCTCGCTCTCTCTTTCACACACACAAATTTGTTTTTTTGCTTCATCTGCCTCTTCTCTCAAACACTCTTTTAGCCTTCCCTGCCCACATTTTCTCTTTAGACCAGTGAACCAGTGAGCAGTAAATGGAATGAAACTGATGCTCGTGAATTGCATCAGTGTTATACTGCACGCGTACACACACACACACACACACACACACACATACACCAAAACACAAAAATAGTGCTACAAGTACACACACACCAGTCTGACACACTTTATTTTGATGGTCTCTCTAGGTGATCCTGTAATTATTAACTCGTGTTATCGACAGTATCAGGTTTAGAATTACGATTAGGATTAGAATTAGATTTACCGTTGGGTTAGGGTTAAGGTTAGGTTTACGATTAAATTTAATAAAACTTTTATTTTAAATTTAGAGTTCAGTTATATTTATTAGATGTTTAGTTGAATATTAGCGAAAGACAAGCTGAGCACCTTCAAAGCATCAGTCAACCATCCAAAAAAGTGGTAGTGTTTTGTTTATATTATGTGTGTATTATGTGTGAAGACAAAAATTTATTTTCCACTTTTCATTGTCATCTTGAGGTTTTCTAAAACACCCTGTATGGTAGAGGAGGAGACACTCAGTATCTGACACTGTACCAGCTGGCTGTATTTTTTGCTTTAACTTTAGTTTGTCATGTAATGATTCACTCAGCCCCCAAATTCATGCTATTTATAGATTAAGGAAATTTAATTGTCAAGTAGGTGCGTATTGTCATTTCAACCATCTACGCAGTACACAGTAAACGAATGAGCGTTTCTCCAGGACCATGGTGCAAGACTAAACACCACACAACACTAACACTAGTGCGGACAGGACTACACACAGTGCAAAAAGGAACAAAGTCTTAAAACACAAGAGCAAATAATGCAATATTACAGGGCAGGACAGCATACAGTGCAGCCGATAAAAGCAATAACTGTACTGAGAGTGAACACGGTATTGTGTGGGATACTGCATTCTAGCATCAGGTTAACTAAATGTGCAAAAAATGCAAAGATTTATGATGTAAGGAATAACAGAAGTAAATTATTGTGCAAAATTACCAAAAAATTGCAGTAACAACTTAAAAATATGTCACAGTACATAAAGGAATAGTAGGGTGAGAGTTGTTCGGGGGTGGCAGTTTGGGTGTGATTCTTGTTTATCGGGTAATAATTTAAGTGTGTATGTGTTTGTTTAGGAGAGTGAGAACAGTTCAGGAGCGTGTTTATGTGTGGGAAGTACAGTTCTGATTCAGTTCTGGTTTAGAACTCTGATGGCCTGGGGAAAGAAACCTTTCCCATCCTAGCAGTGAAGGCCTGTATGCTACAGAACCTTTTTTTTCAGATGGCAGAAGAGGAAAGAGTGTGGGAGGGATGAGTGGGGTCATCCACAATGCCGGTGGCTTTGCAGCGTGTGGTGTAGATGTCCGTGATAGAGCGGAGAGAGACCCCGGTGATCTTTTTGGCTGTCCTCACTGTCCGTTCTCTAACAGTATACACTCTCACATTTAAAAAGGATGAGATGTCCAGACTCTGCGTTAGCAGGTAGTGAAGAGCCTGTGTCTTATGTTTTTCATCAAAGGGTCTTATCTGCTAAATCCAAATAAGGAAGCATCGCCTGCAGTTTTCTAAAGTAGGGATCTCATAGTAGTAGACCAGTTCATATGGCCTGTCACATACAGGTAGATTTGCTTTACCACCAGACACTGGCTGATCACCTAACATAAGCTGTATAAAATCAGTTTAGGTTAATGCTCTCTATGTTACAAGCAAAAATAATGCTATAGAAACAAAAGGAACCACTCAAACCAAAACATGGCTGTAATTTAACTCTAACTAACTTGACCCTTATTCTAATTTACACCAATGGTTCGTTAAATCTGCCTGTATGGATTCATTTATGATGATACAGTGTATCAGAGTTAAGAAATAAAAGAATTTATCAGTCTAATCCTGCAGAATAAAGCGCAACAACTTCACTAACGCTGAGCAGGAATGCCATACTGTCACAAAATATCAAAAAGCAGTTTCATATAGTGCTACTTTTAAATGCAAGTTAACTTGATTTCATTGAGTATAATAGTACACAAAACAGTGTGTATTTTGACTACTTCTGTTACTACTTCTAGTAATCGTGATTTTCATTACCACTAGTACTTGTGTTTTGAGTTTTTAATTAGAATCAACTAAGATGTGCTTGAAATACTATATATATTATGAAGTTAAGATTTTATAGTTTACAACATTAGGTAAAAAGTTACATGGGAAACTTTATGTAGTTCAAATTTTTTTTCAGAAAATTATGGGATACTTTTTTCTCTGCATTTCTTCCAAGAGCATGGCTAATGGCCCCCCGAGTAATTTGAGGTTAGTGGTCTAAAAGTTGCTGTACACCGAATAAAAAGCAAATACTATTGTAGCTATAGCACACAAACAGCACAGAAAAGCACTGATGAAAAGCAAGCTTAGAGTAAAAGTACTCGTATAGATTTAATGGAGTAAAACCTTTGGTATGGCTGACTAATGCTACACAAACTCACTGTTTTCCACATCAAAGGTATGAAGTGAAAACAGTTATGATGTAATGAGGCCAGTAACACTAGCTGAGGTGAAAACAGACTCTTAACATTTGACTGTTATCTTAAACACTTTAGACCTGACATGTCAAACTGGGTTACTTCGAGGCCGCATCACTGCAGAGGTTAGCACTGGGTGTCTCAATTTAAAGTTTTCATCTACTCAAGTACGGATCAAGTACTCCGAAGTGTCCTTAGTTCATGGGTTTTATTAAGGATGCCTCAGGAGGTGACTTGTATAAACTTGGGGAGTCACGTTTCCCAAAAAGCATTCCATATTAAGCAGTGCCACATTACTGTATGTTTTAAATTACTATTGCCTGACCCATTCTGCACATTTTATGTTTTTATTCAACTGTTTTGTCCTTACTCAGCACAAACTACTTCTACTATACTTACCAACTCCCACAATTGTTTCCCGTTACATGGCATTTTTAAAAGGCACACATGAACATATATACACAGAAGAATGTCTCGTTTTTATTAATATTTTAATTAATAGAGAATTTTGCACGTGAAAACAAACACAATTGGGTGTTGTTTTATCATAAATATGATTTGGGTTTCAGTCCTCACATCAAGACTCTCAAGCAGAGCTGTGATATCAGCAAAGAATGCTGCTGTTCCAAATGTAGACTGAGCGAGCTGCATCTTCCCATCCTCAACAAAGAGATGGGAGTCTGTACTTGACGTACACCGTATTGAGAAACGCCCATTGTCTGAATTCAATTCATGATGGTTTTGCTAATTAACTAATGAGTTGAATCAGGTGTGCTTGATGAGACAGAATGCTGAAGTCTGCAGTGCTGTGGCCTGTGAGAACTGGAGTCTGACATATGTGCTTTGGATTGATGGTTTCCCCGGCCAAACGTGACCTATAGACTATGGATTTGTGGTCTGGGTCTGGATTTATTATAGTGATAGTCAGATGCTGAGCGGTGCATTGTTTTTGGATGTTTAGTGTCTTTAATCTGTATCTGCAACTGCATCTGGTGTGCAGCACCCTTTAGCATTAGGGACTGTTTTAGGGACTGTTTTAGGGGTTGTTGATTGGTGCTGGTTGTGAGCTAGTAGTAGTTAAGCGCACAGCCCTGCACATGACAATCGGTCATATAGGTATCGAAATTTCATTTGAATGAGTGTGCATGTCTCTCCCTTTTTCCTCCTCTTGCTTGTATCTTTCACATTCTTTCCTTTTATGTTGACTTCTTGTTCATGCCTCTCCCTCTCTGCACCTGCAGTTTATCTCTCAACTCTCAACTCCCTCCCTTTTTTCCTCATTTTCTCTCTTTCACACCCTTCACCTCTCTCTCATTCACTCTTTCTCCTCTTGTCCTCCCTCACTTCATCATCCCTCTTTCCATTTTTTCCCTCCATCATCCCCTCTATGTTTCCTCTTCACTCCATACCCTTGTGCCTTCATGTCAGAGGGCTTTGGTTCTGAAAGGTCACTGAGTGTTTAGTGGTACAGACTCCAGTACAGTTGTAAATCTCTGACCGATTTGATTTGATTTAAATTTGATTCTATAGAGAGCACTGTGGTGCATAATAATGTCTTAGATTTCATTATGGTTTCATTTGTTTATTCTGGTACAATTTAGAATTCTTTCTGAAAATACAGTAAATATGCAAATATGAAGGTTTGTATCTATTTATAAATGATTACAATCATTCAGGGATTTTTTACATTTAAAAGTAGTCTTTTTTATTTACTTTATTTGAACTAATTTTATTGGATATTATTATAGTAAGTTAAAATCAGTGCTAACGTTCTATAACCCACTGGTTTTCAACCTGTAGGCCACAGCCGTGGTGGCGCTGCAAGGGGTATATTTGGTTATCATGTTTTTATCATAAAACGTTATTGCTGTATTTATGCATTCAAACAAACAATTTTAAATCTGACAGATATTACTGCTGCACTATTTATTTACAGTAATAAAATGTATGTAAGTCAAATGTGTTTAGCTGTGTTTATATTAATATATCTTCTTTTTTTCTATTTTACTGAATGTAGTATGGATAAATAACCTAGTCTCCAATTTTTGGATGAGGGCCTGAATGGACTCATGCCTTTCCTGCTCCGCTTCCTTTCTCTGCCACTTTCTTTCTTCTGGTTGTGAGTCATGGCTTTTCTGCCCGTACCCATCCACTCTTCAGTAGAGAGGTATGGCTGATGGAGCTTGTACACACTAGAAACAGTCCACACACCACACTGTGTATGTACAGGCAGACTGAGATGTCTCTATCCCACAGTGAAAGTGGGAGACAATTAAGTTTTATGCATTGTTATTATCTTTCTGTTTTTGCTTGCATAGGCTCCTTTTTTTCAGGTGAGTATTGTTCCGAAGTGTATTACAGAGACATAGACATCTGCTTTTACAGCCCTGTGCTCTCTGGACACTGATATTAGGCCGAGCTGAGTAGCACTCTCAGTCTCCCTTTCTACTTTTTTTCTGTTTGAACAGTGTTTGACCTTTAGTAGATAGATGTTATTGTGAGAAAGAAGGATCTCTCTATGTCTCTCTCTCACTCTCTCTCTCTTTCTGTCTCTCTGTCTCTCTGTCTCTCTCTTTTCTTTCTGCTTCATACAGTGTGGTGTGTAGTGGTGTGTGTTGATGTATTCATTAGCTCATTAGGCTGAGGTTGCCTCTCTCCTCATGCTCTTCCAGCTCAGTGCAGCACTCACAACACCTGCCAATCACACCTGCTGCTGTCCCACTTCATTTATTCGTAAAGTCCTCGCTCATTCTCTCACACACACAGGCACACAAAGACGCCCAAGCATACACACTGACATAAATGCAGGCACACACACACACACAAGCACACACACAGGCTCCCACTCACACACAGGAGCAAACAATTCCCAAACATGCACACACACAATGCAGGCAGAGTTCCCACCTGCACTTGTGTGTAGGAGGAGGTAGTTCACTGTGAGCAGCTGTATCTGTAGATGCAGTCAGTTATATGAATACTAAACCCTTCAGAGATTATACTAATGCACTTTCAGCCTGCAAGATTCTCTTTCTCTCCCTCATACACACACACACACACACACACACACACACACACAAACACACACACTCTATCTGCAAAGTCAGCCTCCTGAAGGTAGTGACAGTTAGATAACTTGTGCAGCTTGAGCGATAGTATGGTGCACTACCAGACTTTACTTTTTCAGCTGAGTTGTTTGTGTCCTTCTTGAATTGATTAAAGTTCAATTCTGGTTCCTAAAAACCTTGGTTGGCCAGCCTGGTGAACATAGCTACTAGAGATAATCATCAAATTTAATCCACTAGTTACTTTCAGTTAAATAATCAGTGAGGGAGTATTTATAAGCCTACCTGAACTCTACATAAGCCTTTTATGACAATTATCATCAACCTATATAGACAGGTATTTCCATTTTCATTACACTTTCTGGGGTAAAACAGATGATTTTATGACACTTGTAGGAATAGGTTTATGTCAGCTGTCATTAAATACATATGTAGGTGCCATGTAGCCTTAGGAACACAACACTACAATAAAGTGGTACCAGATAATCTTTGAGAACTATGAAAATGTGTTCAACTTTGAAAAATGATTTACTGTTTTAGAACCACAAAACATTGCAAGTGCCTGACTATCATCTGCTGGTCAAGTACACAATAAAAACACCCAAAACTGAATGAGATTTATAGAGAGAGTCTTAATGTCCTAGTAAATAAAGGCACAACTGCAGAAAACCTTTAAGTGAGGTTATGACCTGTTCAGTGAAACAGGTTCACTAAAACAGGTTCAGTGTGGCATGGCCACCTTGACAGTCGTTTGCAAAGGATTAAAAAACCCTGTTCAAATGACATGTTCTGTTAAAATACAGAGTGAAAATAAAACACATATTCTCCAGGGAATGATTTATATTTGGCATCTTTTTTACCAATATCAGGTCAGAGTTTCAATTTATTTGGTGATTTTTACCTATTGTAAAAATTAAGTATAATATATAAAATGGGCTATAAAGTATAATATATGATAAAAAGCACATGCCATATTTTTTGTTTTACTTCTTTTCCAATATGTTAAATTCGGCACACATGCAGTAATTGTGCATTACAATGTGCATAAGTGTGTTATCTATGAAGGATGTGTAATTATTTTCACTTAGAAAATCAACTTGTAATTCACCAGGGGTGTTCAAACTTTTGCATATGACCCTACGTACGTTAAAGTGTAACAAACGTTTCTAAGCATTTCGAATTGCTGTTTCAATTATGCCCATCACTAGAATGATCAATGCACCCTAGCTGTACTAACGCTGCTGGCTGCTAATTATCACATGCTAAAAGCTTTACAAAAACAGTCCATTAATGGTAGAAATAGTGTTGGCTGCTTTGCTCCTGTAGTTATAATCTACAGTATAAGAGCTCTCCTCAGTCCTCTAGATCCATATTTATGTGGAAACTCACTAATGTTTCTCACCTTGTGTGGAGTGGCAGCGGAAACAAACATACTGTAGTGATCCCACAGGAACAGTCAGAGCTGCAGGTGTGGGTGCATGTGGGGTTATTCATGTTTTGTGTTACTCTATGGCTATGGAAACTGTAAATGTGTTCTTGTTTAGGGGTGTTATTGCCAAGTAAGCCCGGGATGTGGTCAGCGTGGTGGTTGATGAAGCAGCAGGGAGCTATATGTCGCAGGGGTTTTTGTTGTTTTTTTCGACAGGTGCAGGGGAGTTTGCATTTTCTTGACTGACAGGCTACTGTTTGCCTTTTTTGACTTTATTTTAATGTATTTATGTACAGGCATTAACGATAAATGGGCCCAGCTATTTAGTGACATGACTTGGTCTAGGAAGGAACGTAACATACAAAGAAATAAAGGCGGCAAGACCAAAAATTGCATTTGGTCTGTATGTATTCTCACCTTTTCCCTTTTGTTTTGAAATGACTGCTGCTTCAGAAGCAGACTATGCCAAAATAATAAACAAACATACATCTAACTATACCCAACATGAACCTCACTTAGGTAATGCAAACAAAATAAACCAAAAATACAATTACTTTCCTAACTTTCTAGCTAATCCAGAATCAAGTGAAAACTGATTTAAACACAAACGCCGTTCTATGATGTGCTGTTTACACGTAGTGGATATTTCTGTTTGCCATTTGCAAGATATATACAGTGGAAATACTCAAACCCAGAGGGACAAAGCACAAACAAAGTCAACAACAGGCAGGAGGTCACACACACAAGAAATCGGCATACGTATCAAACCTTTCATGACAAAGACAATGGTTATCTCAGGGCTATAGACCGACGAGGGATTCATCTGGAGCCAACAATGTACAAGGTGCAAACTTCCAGTGGTCGGCTGGAAGCAGGATGTGACACATTATTATTATTATTATTATTATTGTTATTATTATTGTTATTATTAAATAACTGTCAATATCATGAAAATAACATCTGTGTGCTTTATAGAAAAGGTCAATGTTTTTCTTGATAGAATATAGATTACTGTAAATGATTTCCAAATTGCAGAATGACTTGACTTGACTCGACTCGACTGTGTGATGTTTTGGCCATCATCGAGAGTTTGAAACCCGGCAACCCCACCAATATATATAGTAAGGAGTCTTAAGAAAGCTTAAACAGACTCTGGTTTCTGGTGATTAGAATCTATTGATTAGCATAATGGTAACCAGTCACATGCTAACCCAACTGCCAGATGCATGTAACAGAAAATCAAACTTGAATTATCCATGTCATTGTCACATTGTAAATGTAAAGCTTAAAACAGAGTGACTTTTTCATTTCTGTCAAACATTTTGATTTCAGCAAATTATTTCATGCATTTCAGTAACCTTCCAAAATGTCCCAAAAATACATTAAAACACATCTTAATGCTTGTTATTTTTTCTGTTTCCCTTTCTCTTTTCACTCTGTGTGAACCTCAACAGGTTGTGTATTCATCAACACCTTTTGATTGACAGCCACTGAATTAAACCTAACAGTGCTGTTTGGTTTCAGATAGAGAGCAGCGTCAATTTATATGTAGGAGTCGCAGAAAGCATGGACATAGAAAACAGGCTAGAAAGGAGCATGCTTATTAAAATTTAAAAACACTCAAAGTAATCTTAGACGTAAAAGCCTTTAAACTAAACAAATCCTACATAAGATGCTAATGGAAGTTAGCATCATACTAGTGGTGTCAAAACACATAAACCAAATTCTGACTATGAAACTGTGCTGCTGACACATTTTCATGATTAAATGAAGATGCTACAGGATGTGGTGACAATGAGGCAAAAAGCAGCAAGAATCCAGAAGTGAAAAGTTCACTACAGACCCACAAATAAATCTTATTTTAAGGTAGATCTTATTATTTATATATGAAGAAAAGACTGCAGTTACTGAAATGTCAGATTAGTAGATTAAAAGAATGATGTTTGGACATGTATTTATAGTAATATTTTGTACTTCATAGAGTTCAGTTCCTGGCTTGGACTGAATAGAGGCCCCGGTGACCTCAGTCTCAATTAGACTCTAATGCTGCCTTTACATTCATGGCAGTAGATGGACAGTGACAAACCAGAGATTCCATTGTTTTCAGTGGAACAGCTCTGGAAAAGCAACAACACACCGGTCAGCAAAATGTTCCATGAAGAGTTCAATTTTCCCATCTTTTTTGCCATCACCTGTGGCAATTGAAGAAACCAGATGTTGAGGTTTTTGAGCCCATGGACGCTAGAAGTCTTAATGTAGGTCAAGATGCATAAAGTGTTATACAACAAGAAATTAAAAGACTACATCCTCCTGCCCTTTTCCTCCTTAAATCAACAACTGATACTGCTAAAGCTCATCTCCTATAGTAATCCATTTTTCATCAGTGACAGTCACCATGGCAACGTGTCCATGGCTGCCTGCTGCTGTTTAGTCTGGTACCGGAACGCCAACATGTAAACGCAGTGTAGGACGTTATGGTTGCTTCATTGATGTAGTACTGACTCAGCGAGATGTCTTTTTGCTGTCTTTGATAAGATTTTTGAACTTCTTTTGTCTTGCTGTCAAACTCAGGTGAAGATGATGGATTTTTAGTGCTTAAGCAGTCTCACGCTTTCTCATATGAGAAGAAAAGAGAGGGAAAATGGGCCTGCTGTACTTTCTGTTTGTTTTGAACTGTGGTGTTGTGTGTCTCTGTAGCTCACACCTTGCTTGGTTAATTAGTTCTTCTCTGTAGGGGATGTTCCCCAGCACTCCATAATTAGTGTACATTTCTTTCTTTTCTCATTGTCTCAATGTGAAGAAGTTTTAACTTGGAACTCTCTCTCTCTCGCTCGCTCTCTCTCTCTCTCTATCTCTATCTCTCTCTCTCTCGCTCCAAGCCGTAGTACTTAACCACTACTTATCTTTTTCTTTGGTCACTTTTGAATTGCTCAGTGCTGGGGATACACAAAACACATGCAGTCTTCTCATGTCCACAGCACTCAGCTTGAACCTTGATGGCACGCTGATGTGCTGTGGATATCCATGACCTGTGGCTGGACTGTGGAATTGCGCCCCGTTGTCTGGCACGAATGTTTGGCAGTGTGTGATTCTCACCCTGTGGCTTGCCCAGGATGTTATACAGTGATGTATAGCTTGTGTGTGTGTGTTTCGCGGATGGGCTACATTCTGTCCTGATGCCATATCCTTCTCTGAGGAATGTATGGTAATGTTTTTTTTCTTTAGTATTCTATTATGAATTAAGGTGTCACATGTCAGGTGAAAGATTACCAGATAATTATTAAGCTGTACCAGATATTTATTAAGATATACCAGGTCATTATTAAGATGTCATATGTCAAATGAAAGATATACCAGATAACTACAGAAAGCTTAACACTGTTTTTCATCTGAGTAGCAGTGTTATGAGCTGGTTGACATGCCTTTGGCATTTGTATCTTCCTTCTTTTTTTTGTTTTTGTTTTTTACCGTGTGGTAAGTTGCATTTTCATCTTCATAACTCAGAGTTTTTTACACCCTGTTACACATTTTTGGCTACACACATTGATCATTGTGTGTGTGTGTGTGTGTGTGTGTGTGTGTGTGTGTGTGTGTGTGTGTGTGTGTGTGTGTGTATGCGTGTGTGCCTGTCTGTGTGTTTCTCTACAGTAACAACCACGCTGTCTCCGGGCTCCAGCCATGCCAGGAAGTGCAATGAGTCGGAGAAGGCATACTGTGTCAACGGTGGTGACTGTTATTTCATACACGGTATAAACCAGCTGTCCTGCAAGTGAGTCACACCCAAGCCCTACTCACAGCAACCACATGCAGACTCACCTCCACATGTTACTGTGGGTTCTCTGTTTTTAATCTGATGTGAAAGTAAGCTGTTTATGCATATCTTTTCAACATGTTTGACCTAACATTGTTTCTTGCATTAGGATTAAACGGGATGGTTCTGCCAAAAAGCCAGATATACTCAGTTTTCCCAAATGTAGTTGAAAGTAAAAGTGACCATTTTGTCATACATGAACACACCACAGCACACAGTGTGAACAGCATGAAATTCTTCCTCTGCATTTAACCCATTCACCAAGTGAAGCAGCAGGCAGCCAGGAACACAGCGCCCGGGGAGCAGCGTGTGGGGACGGTACTTTGCTCAAGGGTACCTCAGAGGTGCTTAGCAGTCTTGGGAATCAGACCCACGACTTCCTGATCGCAGGGCAAATGCCCTAACCACTAGGCTACCAGCTGCCCCCTTGATTAGCCAAGAAATATTTGGTGCCTGATGTTGGCTCTTCTGTAGTTTATAATGGAGATGTGAGGCTATTTTAGCTCACAAGAAATGAAAGCATACAGCTAGCAGGTTAGCATTGTGCAAACTGTAGGCCTAAATCATCACACAATTGCCTCAAACCATACCTAGTGTTTACGTTATCTCAAATAGGCTTGTGTTCTGTTACGGTTATCCAGGCATTTTAGATGACAGGGGCTCAAGTGAAAGAATGGAAGTTAACTTAGATGCACAGTGTTGCACTCTAGCACAATGGTGTTGAGCTTGTAAAATCAAGGAACCCCTAAACTCAGTGAAGCAGTGAAGTCCACAACGCCTTGCATAAATCCCGGTTTCCCAAGAATCTTGAAGCTTGTGGATTCTAACCTGATCCACAAGCTCTGGATTTTGGCTGATGACAACATAAAAAACAATTATAAAGACCAATCAAGAGTCTAAGGGCAGAAAGGCAGGTGCTCAAGCGCCTAACCTTGGCTCAACCTGTACACTGTTCCACCTCTAATATCTAAAAATACAGATTTGAGCGAAGTATATGGTGATTTAGGCATGCAGTTTGCACAAAACCAACCTGGCTGGTTAAATCCTTTCCTGTCACGTACATAACCTTGAAGCCCTAGTATACACTAAAACAACCAAACGTCCAACCGCAAATACATCTTGATTGACTATATTTGGGCTAACGGGGTAATTGTGTGAATTAGATTTTCGATCAAGTAAGAACTTTAAATGTTTTGCTCATGTTAAATCTGGGTGTCAAATCTATCCCTCTTCAGCAAAACATTGCTGCAGAGATCAGAAAATCCTATTCTATTCTACTTTTATGATGCCCTTCATTATATGTGGGCAGGTTAACCTGGTGGATCAAGTGTATTGTAGCATTGTTTCATTTTAACAAACACAAACCGGGGTGGGGGTGGGGGGTTATTTTAATTCATCTGTGCTCTGAATGCTTAAAATAGACCCTTTCTTTTTCTCTCCTGCTCAGCTGTCATTTCATGGCATTCAGGGTCTTCTAGGGACAGTGATATTCATGTGCTTGGAATGGAACTTAAGACACATCAGACAGAAACTGCTGAGTTTACTAGGGCCCGGTGCAGCATTTCATGCCTCCAGAGGGAGAAAGAACAGAGCAGACAGTGGAATCAACTACCTAATCTAAGAAAGATGGAAAGAAAGGAAAAAACTGACAAAAGATCTGCTGTGTTCTCTGTTACTCTTATTTCTTTCACATAACCCTGCCGGGACTGAAGGTGATGCAGTGCTCTACCTTTAGTGGCAATGTTGGAGCAGATGGGTCAGATTTACGACGCATCCAGCCTTATTGTGACTGGTGATTAAGTGCGGGGTCTCTGTGGGAATGCTGCGCATTAACTCTACTGTACAGTCAATATTACCAATTCACTGCATAGGCACTTAAGCTGGTCAGAGCTCTTAGGGTTAATGAATACGTTTAAGAGAGGCAATATTCTGATTTGATTTATGAATGTTTTATGTGGTCTGGGGATTGTTTTGCACAGATTCCAGGTGTTCAGTTTACAGACGGCCTCCTTTTTGTGAAATATCAGTTCTAAGAGGGTCACCGCAAACGTTTCCTTAAAATGGGCAAGCATGCGTGCACCTGAGTGCACACGTCGTTTGTGTGTGTGTCAGCAACCCCTGAGCCAAATTAAATGCAGCAGTACAATTGACCTCTGCAGTAAATTCTGCAGAATGAAAGAATGGGGGGGAATTCTGTGCTTTTAAAAACTCTCAGTTTATAAATTATTGAAATTCCCAGGGAGAGGAGGCTTCTGGCAACATTACGCAGTTTTCAGGGAATTTCTTTTTCTCATGGCATCATCATATTAACGTCATCATATTAACATTTTAGTAGTTCTGGGTTGAACGCAAGATGTAAAGTATAATTATAGATTATGAGCAATGCTGAGTATGTTATAATTTGGTCTAGTTATACTGTGGTAACCATTAGCCTATGAGGGATTCTGTGTGCACTATAATTAGATTCATTTAGCTATGGTGAACCATGGAGTCACAGCTGGAGATGTAGTCCTCTCCTGTCCTCTCCCAGACACTCCTTTCCCCACAGCCTGCTTTGACCACTCTGAACTGTATCGTTGCAGTCTGATACCTCCGCTGAGCAAGATCTTTTCAAATCAGACAGTGTTGAGGTGTTTTCATGTTTGTTTCCATGACCAATATTGCTGCCTCTTGTTTTTGTCTTCAGTGGAACTGCATCGCTCTACAAAAAGAAATATATTGTAAGAATGTTAAAATATATTCTGTTTCTATTTTGGAATATATTGAACATACACCAATATATTTAGTGTTCCATTTTTCATTAGGGGATGCTGAGGGAAGGAAAACAATGACAAACACTCTGGTAGAGATGTCAGACTGAAACTGAAGCATGAGCAGTAAAGAAGCTTATGAAATTTCTAGATGGTCAAACAAGAACAGGCTGTTCTAGTCCACTGTAGACTGAACCTCTACTGTTACATGTGCTTAACCCTTCTAAAGGTGTGTTTAGAGATGTACGAAAATGAGTCTTGCCGCTCCCAGAGTTCCTTCATAGATCCTCTTTAAAACCCACAGTGATGACATCATCAGGTGGAACTGCTCTGCTCTGCCTGTGGGTTGTGTTCTGTTGTTCTAATTCGATGTTTCTCTGCACTCTCTCTCACTCTCTCTCTCTCTCTTTCTCTCTCTCTCTTTCTCTCTCACATTTTCTCTCTCTCTCTCTCTCCCTCTCCCTCTCTCTCTATCCCTCTCTCTCTACTCTTGTCCTCCTCTCCTCTCTCTCTGCCCGTTATGTGTCTGGCCCTCCCCCCTGCCTCCTCTCCTCTCCCCCTCCTCTTGTTCCCTCCTTCTCCTTTTGTGGGTTTGTTTTCCCTCCATCAGGTGTCCAAATGACTATACTGGTGATCGCTGTCAAACCTCCGTTATGGCCAGTTTCTACAGTATGTCCATTTCTTCTTCCTGTCTGTCTGTCTGTCTATCTGTCTGTCCGTCTGTCTGACTGTCTGCTCAGGAGCTGCATGCTGAGGATGGGATGAATGCATGCTGTCTGTGTGTCTCTCCGTGCGTTTCTCCACTCCTTGCTTGTCTCCATTCTGTGGTTTTGTTTATTTGACTCGTCAGTTATATCTGAAATGCAGCTCACAGAGGAGAACTGAAGCATAGGGAGAAAGTTTTTTTTCACTTCAGAACCAAATTTTTCTATGATGGATCATCATACTGTAGCACAGAGAGACCCGGACGATGCATATGTAGCATGCTTTCCAACAGAATGGTAGTACCTTCCCTTTTGTGTTAGATGTCATGACAGTGTGCTCCTCAGAACAGTTTGCGTGTAGTTTTTAAAGGATTTTTTAAAGAATTTTTCCCATTAAATGAAGTAGTAAGCTAAAGAATCAATTACTTGCGTGTCTTGAGATTCTTTTTAGACATTGAGGTTTTGCTTGACATGGGACGGGTGCGATGTGTCATGTTATTTCTGCAGAGGAGGTGTGTGATGAAGCCCAAAGGCATGATGCATGACCTTTAAACTTTAACAACCAGCATATCCTTTATGTACAGAGACAGAACACCAGAGAAATGCTGTCTATAGTTAAACAAAGGGAGAATCACGCATGCAGTAGTGCTACATATATGATTTAGAGTTTAGGAGGTATACATACATACATATCTAGATAGATAGATAGTTAGATATATATATATATATAAAGGGATAGAATCCATTCTCTTTGTGTCTGTGTCCATCTGTCCTCGACTGCGTCTCTATGTGTTAGACAGTAGCATATTGCTTTTCTTTTTAATCTTTTGATTTTTTGTTTTGTTTTTGTCCTTTCTTTAACATTAATCCCAGAAATGAGGTCTAGTAAATATGGCAGTAAGTTGTGTGGCTGTGTGTCTGCATGCATCTGTGTGGCTTGCTTATTATATAAACAGCATCCTTGTTTTTTAAGTTTCATTTAATGGGGAAAATGGAGTTGGCCACAGTATGTCTGCATTGTCTGTCTGTTACTGGAACTTACACCCCTTCACGTCAGTGTCTCGAAGCAAACGGAAACGTACTAATCTAGCATTTTTGACGCAACGGTCTGAACAAGTGGACAACTTTATCTGATTTTTTCTTTTTTTCTTTCTTTTTTCTTTCTTTACATTGTCAACTTTCTGCATTGGCAGAGCATCTTGGAATTGAAATTATGGGTATGGAACTATTACTTGTTTGATTCTTAGTTTTAAGGCTTATATAAGATCACATCACAGTCACTTTTCTCTGTGCCATATCAAAATATCCAAAATGATCCATTGGAAAAGTCCTCCTGTTGATGTACTGACAAAGCCACAGCCATTTCAAGTGCACTTACTCATATATATTATACCTATTATACCAATTAATGAACATTATTATACTGACTTCCCAAAGCACACCTGATTTCTGAGGGACCACCACGAATGGAGAAGTGTACCACTACAGTTTAAGTTAGCTCTCTTGTTAAAACTGAAATAACACAAAGCTTATCCAGGAAAGTACCCATATACAGTCTCTACCATCTGCTATAAGACTTGGAATTGTCCACAAAAGTTTTACAAGAAATATGATAGAATATTTTTATATTTGGGCCATTCATGTCTCATAGGCTAAGAATGTTACAGATTTACATCACTCTCCATAACACTCCTCCTGAATAGAATTAAGTTTTCTTTCTCTCCATATACTCTGTTATTCGTTTCCTGTAACAAGCATGCAATGCAATAACAGGCAAAGGCTCAACGTTTGACCTGAGCACCACGTCCCCCCCTCTTGTCCACTCTCTTTTTACGCACTCACCACCCCCGTCCAATCCCCCCGCTGTCTGGCCGTCACTTTCTTCCTCTCGGAGCTCTTGTCCTCTCTCTTGTTCCCTCTTTCCATGTTCTGTGTGTTCTCCTCTGTCATTGTGATCATGGCGTGCCCTCCAGGGCCTTGGTTTTAACACCAGACCAAAAAAAAAAATGTCTTCACAGCACCTACTTGGAGGGTCTTCATAAAACCAGTTCAGTGCTTGTGAAGGTACAGATGCTAGAAAATACCGTTTGGGGTCATGTGGAGAACCAAAACATTATCTGGCCATATAGAATATTAAGACTAAGTACAGTTTCACCCATATTACCCCGTTTCATGCAGAGGATAATGTACTGACATATTTCAGTGAATCTCATTCAGTTTTATGAACAACCCTCTTCTAATGGCTCATAAGAAATGCTGTTTGTCTGTGTTTAACCCTACTTTACAGGCATGTACTGTGAAAAAATTAGAAGCTTAAACTGCTTTATCTTCTATTAATCTAATGATGTATGTAGGCCAGTGCATGCAGTGGGACTGCAAGAGAGGCAGAGACTTCAGTTTATGAACACTTCTCAGAGAAAATGCAACTTTATTGTTTTCTGAGTTTGGCAGATTTAGTGCAGTTACAGAAGGACCCAAGAAGTCTTGTACTGTATGGATAAGGTTATAATTGGCATTATCTGAAAACCTGGCTTTAAGAAGCAGCTACAGAGAATTAAAATAGATTTTTCCAGTGGTGTGGTCAAGATATCACCCTTAAGTCCCAATGTGTTCATAAAGCGATATCTGCCATACATCAGTGTCTCCTTACTGTAGTATTTGATGGTGTTTAGGAAATGGTTAAAACATATGGCCTACTATGTCTCTGGTTCTTTCAAATTTTTTTGTAAAATATACAACTAAATTAAGCAAGTATTTTAGAATGCCCAGATCTAGCTGATGTGTCTGATGCTGTGGCATCCACTGATGCAGAGTTTGTGTGTGTGTGTGTGTGTGTGTCTGTGTATGTTTGTGTGTGTATGTTGTTCTCATTTATTTAGAGGCAGAGGAGCTGTACCAGAAGCGGGTGCTGACAATAACAGGCATTTGTGTGGCTCTGCTGGTGGTTGGCATCGTGTGTGTTGTGGCATACTGCAAAACCAAGTAAGCTCAGAGAGCTCGCTCTGCAGTAGACCCTCCTTAGTGGCCACTGTTCCAGAGTGGTGCTCCAAAAGATTTATAACTAGATGTGTGAACTTACATAATTTTTCCTTTTCCTGCAAATGTAATTGATCACCCAAGACATCCCTGGTGACCGAATTCTGTTTCTTAATGTTGTTCTGGGCCTGCTAAACTAATGCAAGCTTACAGCCACCAGTTTAGCTGCAAAATCACACATTTGCCTCAAATCCACGTCAAGTTATTAATAAAGACAGTCAAATCAGTCAATCAACTTTTATTTTGACCTAGAATAAATTGAGGATCATCCTCTTTTGCAGTGTAGCTGAGCATGACAATATCGACTAAAATAAAGAAGAGAAACCAGTGAGATAAGCAAGTAAAAGCTTTGTGTATAAACCTTCAGACATATGTAACATACTGTTATTTACAAATTGACAAAAGAATATATCATAGCTTAAAACAGTAGAAGCAGCCATCTTGAAGCTAATTGGTGGACTATAAGCTTCCATTACTTGTATCATACATAATATATATCATATTGCAGCTTCATAGGTCCGATGTCATGTTAAAGAAGCAAATGCCCAACACCAAACATCCATTACATTTGGCATAAGCGGAAAACTGTGAATTTGAACTTTGGCTAAACCATTGCTTTAAGGTTTTAAGTTTGTGGAATGGATACTGAGCTTGAATTTTGAATTGAGTATTATCATTAATATTGGATTACAGCGCAGGATTACATTCATGCCATTAGACCATTGTGAAAGTGTGATCTGTGTTAGGTGAGAATGGCGAAATGTCCATGCTCAACTGAGGGTCTGTAAGGGTCTCCATGACCTTTTTAAATCATGAACACCTGAGAAGTTCTCAAATGGTGCATTCAGTAAAAATTACATAAATAGAAAGACTGCCATGGGAAGAATAAACTCAAAGGCAAAATAATTGTTAACTTAGAATTCTTCTAACAAAGAACTGTCAATAAAATGTTTTTTGCAACCCTGGTTTATGGATAAGGATGTACTTTCACAAACATCTTTAAAAATGCTCTAGCATCACATCTCTGGTAGCTGTATCTTATGTGTGAGACAGCAGGAATTGTGTCTCTGCAGGAAACAGAGGAAGAAGATGCAAAACCACCTGCACCAGAACATGTGTGTAGAACACCCCAATCGCATGCTGGCCAACGGACCCAACCACCCTGGGCCTGGTCCCGGCCCAGAGGAGATCCCAATGGTCGACGTGAGTTTGAACACTTGTGATTTGCTGGCTGTTCTTCCACAATTTACACAAACCTTTCCACTCATGTGCCAACAGCCACAGGAGGCACACTGCCTTAAACCAAAGCAGGACAGTCAGTTCATTTTAGCCATTAAAGACCATAGCAGGGGCTCACTCCCACTGGACCTCATCATCACCAAGCAAAAGCTAACCATTGCCACTACCATTCTTTTTCTGTCTGAGGAGGAACAGAGAAGTGGACTCGAATTTATGCACGCAAATATTACTCACATATTCATAGAATTTCACCGTCATTGTGAATATGAATCATGTTTTTTAGTTAGACAAAACTTTATATCCTGTGCTGTACTCTGTGTGTTGCAGTATATTTCTAAGAATGTTCCAGCCACTGAGCGAGTAATACGACATGGCACAGAGACGTCAGGCAACTTCTCAGGCAGCCGAATGTCGTCACGGTCCCACCACTCCTCCACCGCCTCCCACGCTTCCAGTCACCGGTACAGACTCTATTTATCATGTGCCAGATTTATCCAAATGGCTCATTTTTATGTGAGGTCCCTTTGCAGGTGAACCATTTCACACATATTTCTTACATATATATATATATCAAATTCATAAGAATACATTTATTTGTTAAATCTCTTAAACCAGAGATGAGGGATCCTCAATCATGTGATGCATGGAATTAATTACAGGTTGACCAAAATCACTTTGTGGTATTATGTAAAGTGTAATAGTATTATGGAGCTTATTCTTGTAATGCCTCTAGAATTTTTACAGAAATTGTCCAAGCACCAAAGGGGCAAGACAACCTAAGATTGTATGTATTTTGGAACGTAACCAGATTTTTCCACATTTTCCCAGTTTCCCCACCCAGTCATTTACATATGTTTCACAATTACAGTTAATTTGTGTAAAAGAGAATTATTCAATCACTCTAATTTGATTAATATTACACCATAGGTAAATATTAGTGTGATTTTGATTGTCATGAATTTTGCTACTGAATAAGTATCCTTTTTTCCCCTCATACCCTCAGACATGAGGACAGGACATGGAGTATGGAGAGGACAGACAGCATGAACTCTGACTGCCACTCGGGGGCGCTCTCGTCCTCAGTGGGGACTAGTAAATGCAGCAGTCCAGCCTGTATGGCTCGCCGGGCAGCACACTGTGGCTATTCCGAGCCTTCAAGGCACCCCCTGCAGTATGGAGACTCTTATGACTCTTTGCGGGATTCCCCTCACAGCGACAGGTGAGAGAAAGGGGAATGACAGTCTGTGAGAACAGGGTCATGAGTATTGCCTCATCAATGGCATGCAAATGCTGAAACACTGCAACACACTAACTAGTTAAATTTGATTTTTCTCTTCTCTTCTACTCACCTATCCTCTTTTTTTCTGTTTCGTTTTTTTTTTCTTTCTTTTCTCTTTTTGTCTTCTGTTTTGTTCTCTTCTCTTCTTACTTTCTGTCTCTTGTCCAGGTATGTGTCAGCGCTGACCACACCTGCCCGTCTGTCACCAGTGGACTTCCACTCCTCACTGCCCCAGCAGGTGCCTACCTTCCAGATCACTACGCCTAACGCCAGCCACGCCCTCAGTCTCCCGCCTGCTGCCGCCATGGGCTCCTACTCCCCTGACGATGACCAGCCGCTGCTGCAGCGCTACCGCCGCCCGCGCCGACCCTACTGCGGGGCCGAGAGCACAGGCTCGCTGCCATCAAGCCCCTACCGTTTTGTGGATGATGAGGACTACGAGACCACGCAGGAGTACCTGTCGTCCCGTGAGCGGCCCAAGAAAAGCAGCAGTGGCCGTCGCTGGCGCAGGAGGTCGCGACTAAATGGACACGTTTCCCAGCGTGCCAAGGAGCCCAGGGACTACAGCTCCCAAAGCTGCCTTTCGGACAGCGAGTGGGAGGGGGAGGAGGAGGAGGAGGTGGGGGACCTGGGGCATGGAGAAAGCACGCCCTTCCTCAGCATGCAGAACATGACAGTCACTGAGCCGGCTACCATCTACCGGCCCAACGACACACGGACATACAGCAACACAGCGCGGAGCGGATCCCGCGCAAACACGCAAACTAGCAAACTGTCGCAGTCTCGGTCCAAACCGGACAATGCACCCCTTTAAAAAACAAGAAAAAAGAACAAAAAAAAGAACAGTGACAAAGATGCTGAAACACCATAAATAGGAGGAAGCGAGAGAGAGAGAAAAAAATGATATGCTATAGACCTGCACCTATAAGAAATATTTTTATTTTATATAACAGACAGATATTCTAAACAAATGAAATATTTATTTTCATTTCAGCAAAAATTGTCTACTAGCTAGCAGCAAAGACTTTTTTATAGGGGGAAATCTATTTATATGTAATTTCTGTTTTTGGTTTACAGCATTACAAAGAAGAATCACGTGCCAATTTTTTCACAACTTAGAAATAGAATAATATTGTGGTGCCTTTTGCTGTATGCCGACGAGGGAGGTTCCATTGAGTTTTTGTAGCCTTTCTTAAAATGGACTCCTGGGTTTTATATAGACATGTTTGTCTCCTTTTCTTTTAGTTTGTTTGTTCAGGATCTCCCCATTTGAACTGTGATATGATTCAGACATCATGCAATATGGGAATCACTTTTACGTAAAGGTGTTTGTTTACATTAGTAGGGGTTCATACACATACCGGTCGTTTTTCCCTGGCCATGTACAGTGGCTGTTGACATGCCATTTTCTGTTTTAGGCAGGAAATGACTTGTCTGTCTTGTTCTCTTGTTCTTACCCCCCACTGGTCATCACATGTTGTTTCCATGGAAAAACAGGTATGCAGGAGTTCATAGGGCACGGTACAGTGTGGTGGTACCTGCCCCGGTGTTCAGGGTTCTCAAAAAGGTTGTGTGTGGACGTCCAATGAATGTGTTTTCTCACCAGTGAGTGGTGAAAGAGGGGGACTATGTGTGTGTGTTGAGTGCTGTGCTCTTTCTGTGTGCATGTGAATGTCTGATGGAGTAGGCCTGTGTTTGTGCTCTCATTTTAGCGTGTGTGAAACTGTCTGTTGTGTGAAGGAGTAGTTTGTGTTTTGCATCAGTCTAAAGGTTAGTGTGTGTGTGGGGGGGGGGGGGGGGTCTTTCTGTCTGTGGTGTTATGTATGGGTATAATCTCTCTCATAGATTTTGGCTTTGTCAAAGTGGAGCTCCCTGTAGTTCCATTAAGTTGGCTTTAAGTTTAAAGAAAAATGTTAACAACAGTTGACAAAACAACAAAAAAAAACTGAGAAAGACATGCTGGTGATTTTACCACTACCCAGTGGTGAGATGAGCTCATTGCACTGTAATCTTCCTTCCATGTGTAGTCATTGGTCGCGGAGCTGCCTGCGGAGGAACCAATCCAGCCTGATTCTAGCCTACATGGACCCACATCCCCTGTTAGCTCACACGCCCCTGTTCCTATGCCAGCAGCTTAAAGCCGCACTGTGTCTCAGGACTTTCCATTAAAAAAAACACATTACCCATAAGCACCTTTCACCCTCAGACCTGATCCCTGGCTGTCTGGGCTCCTGTGTACTTTGTGACAGGGGAGACTGTGGAGAATGATGCGACCAGTTTTGCTTGTTTGTTTGTGAAACGTGGAAATTCTGTGATGACCTGGAATATCTGAAGTGCTTTTCCCCCCCTTCTTTTCTTCCTTTTTTGCTGTCCCCTCCTTCCTTGGCCGTATGTCTTGTATGCAATCTGGAGACTCGTTGTTTGCAACGCAGGTTTGGCAGGTGGATGAGCCCCTTTAAGTGGAAGGATTGTGAAATGAGCTTCTCCTCCTGGTTTCCACCCGCCCACAGCACGCCTTGAAAATAAACCAAACAGAAAACACACACCCAAACACCTCCCACCCACCGTCTCTCACCTGAACACACACACACACCCCCACGCATTCACCCACAGTATACACTCCGTCCTGTGTCTTCACTTCCAAGTACATTCCTACACACTCATCTAAAAGCTTCTCTTGAAACACAGATTTCTTTCTCTCCTTTTTCTCTCTCTCTTCTCTTTTTTTCTGTTCTTCCTCCGTCTGCCTGTCGAGGCTTCCCTCTCTCTGCATGTCCTAGTGGTTCTGGTAGATGGGTGCATGGTAAACGCAGCAACTGAGTTGTCTTCACGCGGTGAAAGTGTACTTTTCATTTGACATTCAGCAATAAATCCCCTTTTGTCATGTCCATTCTTGACTTGGAATATGCTAGAAATTTTTGCAAGTTTTCTCAAAAAAAATAGTACTTGTAAAAAAAAATCCAAACCACTTGTTCATATGGGAAAAAAAATAAATCTTTATTCCTACCATTTTAAAAAAACTAATTTGTCATATCTGTGCAATGTGTATATTTGTCTTATTCTTATTTTTTGAAGACTTTGGCTTAGGATTTGTGATCGGCGTTCATTTTATATCATTAATTGCTGTTGCCTTAGTTTTGTTATTTTTGTTATTGCAACTTTTACAGTGCAAAGTTTCTCAGAGTTTCTGTCTAGTATTAATTCTGCAGAACATGCAGGGACAAGAAGGGCAAGTCACTACAAAGTACGTCATCCTATTCAGAAGTGTGTGCTGCCAATAACCCACAGCTGATGCGTAGACCAAGCATTCCTCAGTAATATGAGCAGAATTCCTGTGGTTTACATCATGGCCTGATTTAGCAGTCAAGTCAAATCAAATCAAGTCAAGTAGGGGTTTATTGTTGTTTCAATCATCTACACAGAACACAGTGAACCAAAACAACAACCAAAACTGCAGGGGGACCATGTGCTTAGTGTGGTGGTTCCGGAGATGTTGTTCCTGATTCTGACTGGCTGAGGTCTCCAGGAAGTCCAGGATCCAGTTGCAAGGGGAGGATTTCAGGCCCAGCAGGTTCAACGTCCTATAAGATGCTGACGAATAATAGTGTTGAATGCTGAAGTCTATGAACAGCATTCTCACATTAGTAAGAATGGGTGGGCAAGGGCCAGGTGAAGGGTGGTGGTTCTGTTGAATGGTTGGGTCAACATACAAACTGAAGGGGGCCAGTGAGGTGGGGGGAGAGGGCAGCTCTGTCTTTATATGCCTCATGACGAGCCTGTCAAAGCACTTCATGATGATGTGTGTGAGTGTGATGAGATAGTAGAAACAGGACAACAAAGATTTCTTGGGCACCAGGACGACGGTGATGCCCAGACAGATACTGAAGATATCTGTGAGGTCGTGGGGGCTGGTCTTCCTTACTGCCATACCATTCTGTTCCTCAAACAGTGTGTAGAAGGAAATGCATTTGAAGGAAGGACTCACCATCACAGGCAGGTAAAGATGCCCTTCCATATACACCATAAGTCCCAGGGCTGTAGAACTAGCCATAGATTTCATGACCATGTGTGTGCTTCACAGATCTGCTGACCTGGAATAGGATAATCCTTGCTGTTGTCAGGGTTGCCATACCACCTGCTAAAAGGCAATGTCTCGGGTTTTCGGCTGCACACACACTTCTGCTTTCATACATGTCTCCTGGTTGGGGCATGTGGTGATGGTCTTAGAGACAGTAATGTACATTTTTAACTTGTTCATTGTAAAACAAAAGAAAAAGGGGCTCTGTTTTTCTCCATATTTTAGTATGTGACACCTGGGAACATGTGGCAGCTGATAATCAAACCTAAAACTAAATTGCTATAAAAAAAAAAGTGCTTCGAGGGGCATTGCAAGTAATTTGCACAAGTAAAACTCCAGCTTATGATAAATTAGTAATAATTCACATTTACCTTGTGTGTTGTATCCTATGCAAGGCCAACCCTATCAGAACTCCTGAAATAAGGTACAGATCATACAGATCAGTAAGATGGGAAGATAGGAAAAAAAACCCTCCACCAGTTTTCACCTAGGCCCAGACCTGAACTCCACTAGGCTCAATACCTATGGTCAAAGCACAGATCTAGTTTTTGTGGTCTCCTGCAGTGTTTCCCACATCTGGTCCTGTAGTCCATCAGCTTTGTACAGTTTTGTGTTTTCCTGCAGCTGGACTAAATGACAGTAGATTCCTGCTGTGTTTGTGTACGATTTGCAGTTCTTGTTTTTCCAGTTCTCACAATACAGTGCAATACAACACACACATACACACACACACATGCATACATGCATACACACACATGCACACACACATACATACATACATGTATATGTATGTCAATGTGTGTGATCTAAATTAAATATGTATCTATATATGTGTGTGTATATGTATAAATGTACAAACACATACATAATTAATTGAGATCACACACATAGATTCCTTTATTGTTCCTCACTGGTTGAAATAAAACAAACAAACAAATAAATACATTTAAAAACTGAAGAGAGAACTTGATACGTTTCGAAACGTGATTAAAATTCACAATAAAAGCCCTCTTGTTTTCTAACCGCAGGACTCATGAGTTGATAGGCGTGGCAGTATTTCGCAGTCACACCTGGGCGCGTGCGCTATTCCCCGCCAACACACCTGCACACTTCCAGATCAGAGTACAGACAGCACGAGGAACGAATCAGTCACAAATGAGGAGCACGATAATTCCACAGAGGATGTGAAAACACTCGTGAGAGATGGAGCTGGAGTTTCCGAGTGAGACTGTACTAAAGTCGGTATGTGCTGATTTACTCTCTCAGAGTTAACTGACGAGAGGACTGACATTTACTCAGCAGAGCAGAGGGAGGGATGGTAGACATACTAAAAACAGACAGCATCTTTCATCATTTAAGTATGTTATACAGTAGGGTAAATGCTGAATACTGCACTGTTTTCACACACACACACACACACACACACACACACACACACCGACAGTCAAATACTGTTAACATACCCCTTATCCTACACCAGGGATCATTTGTACTGGAGCACCGGTGTCAGTAATTTCCCTGCTCAAATACTTTATTTGTCTTTTAACTGCCAGTTTTAGCTGATGTTTGAGCTGGGCAGTGTCTCTTGTACTGGACAACTGAGTGTTCCTGCCTACAACTACCCATGATCATTGTAATTTACCATTAGCAAGCAAATGTCCCAGCTTTTCTACTGTATCATTTTGCGTTATCTTTTTTTTGTCTCTAGATAATGGCCAGTTGTCTGTGGCGATATCGCTGCCGGATCCTGCTCTGCATATGTTCACCTTGTATTCTGGTAGGATGCCTCTTCATCTACATTGTATTGGCTGTGTGTTTATCCATGAAGTCCTCCATCTCACTCGTTGGGTTACAAAGCGGCCCTACCCTGCCCCCCTTCTTCGTGGCCTCAGGGGCCACTAATTCTGGGCTTCTGGCCCCTTACCCTATCAAATCTTTCTGGAGACAAGATCTGACTAATGAAGGGCATTGGAACTTGATGCAGCTTATCATGGATCGGCAGCACAACCCCATCCTACGGCCCAGGAGAAATACTTCACTCAGTGACAACAGTCTGGACAACAGCAGTTCAAATTCAACACAGCACGGCGTTGGGTGTTTTCCAAATTACGAAGCAATATGGACAGTGTCTGATTTTTTCTCTCTGCCTGCTCAGTTACAAAGGTTTGTCATTTCCATGCACTGTAGAGACTACCTGCTGCTCATTGACCAGCCCAGGGTCTGCAACAAAACATTACAGAAACATCAAACAGAGGCTCCCATGTTACTGCTGGCCATTAAGTCACAAGTGGAGAATTTTGAGAACCGTCAAGCCATCAGGCAGACGTGGGGGCGTTCAGGTCGGGTAAAGGGACAGGTAGGGAAAGGGGGCCAGGTGCGCAGGGTTTTCCTTTTGGGCAAGAACCATTCAGGACATGACCCGGATACGGTGAGGAACCTCAAAGAAGAGAGTGAGAGATATGGTGATGTCGTAATGTGGGACTTTCTGGATACTTTTTTTAACCTCACACTGAAAGATGTCCTTTTCTGGGACTGGTTTGCGAAGCACTGCCGGGATACCCGCTTCGTATTCAAGGGCGACGATGACGTCTTTGTGAGGACGCCTGCTCTTCTAGACTACTTGAATGAGGAGGAAGGGGTTCTATCAAACTCATCTGGCAAGATAGTGGAGGATTTTGTTGTGGGAGATGTTATCACCTCTGCTGTGCCTTCTCGCTCACAAACCAATAAGTATTTCATCCCCGATAGCTTTTATAAAGGACTGTACCCATCGTATGCAGGGGGAGGAGGGGTGGTCTACTCTGGATCACTGGTCCTCAGGCTTCTTGATATGTCTAAGAAGGTTCACCTGTTCCCCATTGATGACGTTTACATGGGAATGTGCCTTCAAAGGCTTGGGGTTGTTCCTCTCCACCACCCAGCCTTCCTCACTTTCGACTTCCCTAAAGATGAAGCAAAAGAGCCCTGCGCCCACCACACCATTCTGCTGGTCCACAAACGCAGTTCTGAAGAAATGCGGAAACTATGGGCATACACCCTGAGGCCAAATCCCAAATGCAGAAATACTGCACTTAGAGATGGGCTTTTAAAGAAGAAAACAGGAAATAAGAAAGGAGCTCGATAAGAACTGATGAGACAAATGACTGTAAGGCAACTTGCCACACAAAACCAGGGAGCAACTGAAGGTCAGGAAGGGAACAGAACTGGAGCAAAACCATACAGACACACTGTGGTGGTCTAGTAGGTTTTGAAGAGAATAATTTCTCCCCCAGCTACATATTCAAGAAGTGTGAATGGCATCTTTAAAGCTGCTTTTGGCCAAAGCTACCTCTGGACTACCTCTTTTTGTGTGCCTGAAAACCAGAATACTGTCAATAGTCTGAATTTTTGATCAAACTTGCCATTTTTAATAGTATTCTCAAACAGCGTATATTTCACACACTATATTGGAATACCTGCCTTTGTGCAGAATTGTTTTTGTATTTTTTTTTTTTGTATTCCTATGTAAAAATGCACTAAAACACAAATCAAGGTTGCCATTACATGCAGTCAGAGCACAATCAGTTGAATACACCCATGGTCCCAAAATAGGTCATAGGTCTGTAGGTTTTGTGCATACTTATGTTGCTTTTTAAGGTCATAGTAAAATGTTTGTGCATTAAACTTTTTGGGGAGATTTACAAAGGGGATTATGGAGTTTATACTCATCACAGTTGAGCACATTCAGTTTATATTAGGAATCATAACTGCAGTGATTATGATATCAGTTTCTGATATCTTCTGGAGATGGAGACAGGTGATATGGCAAATCAGATCTTTTCATGATACACAATATGCATCACTATTTCCTTTTTAGTGAAAATTTGATAAACTGGAACAGAACAGTGCCACTTTGGGGGGGAAAAAGGTTTTATAAACAGTGCATACAATCTTTGTCATGCAGTGTTTCACTTAATCACAATGCACTGGAGTTCATTTTTTGCAGTTCAAATATTGACCATAAACACAGTATGCTCGGAAAAGCTTATTGCGATGTCGTTTGTCACAACACTGTGATACTGCCCTCTGGCAGATATAATGCAGGCAACCTGAAAGTCACACAGGTATACAAAACAACAAGAAAACTTTATTGCCATATGTACATAAATTAAACAAAGGATTTTTGTCAACACATCAGCTTGTAATGCATAACACATGATGAATCATTCTGTTGCGGTAACATGTTTATTTTCACCTGGAAACATCAGGTGAAGTAACTTTCCACGATTCAGTCTTTTATGTTTACCTAAAGGAAAAAAATAACACAAGTGTTTTTTTCATTTATTAAACCCAATCTTGTGTCATTCCAATGTCAGTGGTAATTCATACCCTAAAAATCCTTCAGTCTAGGCTCAGGCTTAACATGAGCCTGAGAAACTTGCCCTTTTGAAAGGAAATGTACTGTGTTTTAATAAAAATAATCCCATTACTAATTTGATTGTAACCATTCAAATTAACCTTTTTTTATTGAGTGTTTTAATACATTAGCAGCCACAAACGAGGGAACTTAACTAAACTCAGCATCTTGTGTAACATTTTTTAAAGCTGTTCACAGCATGAGATTAATCCTTTTTTAAATGTCCAGAACTGATTGCCTAAAGGTTCTCTGCTCCTTCCTCTTCTTCATCCTCTTCCTCTTCATCTGAGTCTTCATCACTCTCACTATAGAGAACAGTGGCTCGGTTTGTGTTCACAAAAAGGTCGCGGTCATCCTCAGAGTCACTGCTGTCGCACTCTTCCTCCTGCTCCCTCTCTTCACTCTCACCACCCTGTCCATTCTGTGGTCCCTTCTTTTGCTCCTCAGACTCACCACCTGCCTCAAACCCTTTTGGCCTGCATGACATGATGATTACTCAATTTAGTATAATATTCAAAGCACTTCACTGAAAAAAGATCAAAACAAACTCCCAGGTGAAAAATCCACCCAAACAAATTAAGTGCAGTTCTGCCTCCATTACATATTTATCCAGTTTTCTATAGAAATATAAATCAAATTAATGAAAGGTATTTGCTCACCAGACACCGAGTTTCCTCAGATACTGGATATGGTCTCTGTACAGTATGAAGCTGATCTCTCCTTTCACCTTGTCTCCTTCCTCAATAGGGTCTACGATCACAAAATCACCTGAAAAGGTAAAGAAACAGTAGTGAACAATTCAAATTCATATAAATAAAAAATGAAGATGTGAAGGAGGCAAGTTTTAAACGAACCTCTTTTGATCCAGATGTTCTTACGGAACTTTGTTGGCATGCTGAGCAAAAATTTCTCACCACTGTCAGTTACAGCTTCATGGAGATTATTCCCATTGCTTCCCAAGATCTGGAACATATGAAGTGATTAAAAAGCCACAGATGCTCCACACTTTCATGGAGTTACATTAAATCAGAGCTTATTTACACACCTGCCTAACACTGTTAGGCTTCTGCTGCAAAAACAGCTCTGATCCGTCGAGGCATGAACTCCACAAGACCTCAGAAATTGTGCTGTGATTTCTGGCACCAAGACTTCAGCAGTAAGTCCTGTTAGTTGTGAGGTGGTGCCTCAATGGACTGAACTTGTTCGTCCAGCACATTCCCACAGATGCTTGATCAGACTGAGATCTGGGGACTATGGAAGCCAAGACAACATCTTGAACTCTATGTCAGCTTCCTTAAAACATTCCAGAACACTTGTGTGTTTGCAGTGCGGCAGAGCACATCTTGCTGAAAGAAACCACTGCCATAGGGAAAACTGTTGCCATGAAGGGGTGTACTTGGCCCAACAGTGTTTAGGTAGGAGGTACGTGACAAAAGAACATCGCCTACGTGGAGAAGAGATTGAACCAGTATGTATGGAGGGAGTACGATGCTCCTAGCAAATCTTGAGTCCTGGTATTTATATGAATGCTACTTTGACAGGTACCACCTGCCTAAACATTGTTGCAGAGCAAGTCCATGCCTCGACGGGTCACAGCCATTTTGCTGGCAGAAGGGGGACCCACACAGCATTTGGGAGGAGGTTTTAATGTTATGCCTGATCAGTGTATGTAAATCATTGCTGTTGGAAGAAAACCTTGCATCTTCAAAACGCAAGTTAAAAGAAGAAAACACTAAACTTTGGGGTTTATGGTCATTTTTAATCATTTATATTTGTCTATTTGTTAAGAAATTTTTACAAGGTCTAAATGACATACTTTTCAAAGAATGAGAAAAAAAAGAACAGTGAAACGACACTGCAAGCATCTCTGTCTCACCTTCATGATTTGCTGGCTTTCGTTGGGTGTGACATAGTCTTCAAGAACCTCCTTAACCACATGCTTGCGCTTGGTTGCCCGAGACATCTTTGACTGTGAGCCCTGTTATGTCCGCTATCTGTGAGAGTAATATTATTTGGGCAAAAATGAGCCTAGAGTGGGCAATCATTTTCCAGCATACAGCATAAAGCTCCAGTAGAGGAAATTAAACCAACAAGATCCTTGTAAAAAAAAAAAACTATTTTCTCCCCCTTCAATCAAAGATCTGTTTTCTGTGCTATTGTCATTATGTAGAGTGTCAACCCTACTCTGCATGCTTCTGGTACACTTATGAAGGCTTACTTTTATACATAGACTAATAAATAAGCATTAGAACACCTAGTCTAGACCTTGCTCTATTTAGGAATGTCTGCAAATGAGCAGAAACCTTCAAGTACATACTGAGGACCACAAATGAAAGATTTTGATTTGATTATACACACAAACCTGGTCCACATTAGCTTCTCTAAAAAACTCTACAAAATAAACTGGGTTCACCCATAACTAACTCAGTGAACTTTACGCCACTCCTCTTCTGAACAGCACACTGACGAACCTGCAACGCTTTGACTGTGGGGTTGGTGACACTGCCATAACCTCTGACAGGACAGACCTCAATTATATATGAAGGCATATTTAATAAATAGTTATTACATAACACTGCGGCTCAGTCTGACGTACACAGAGCCAGCTAGGCAGCTAGCGACTTTGCTAGAATGGCTAAATGTTGTTTAGCTGGATGACTAGCACCAATCTAAGCAAACGACCAGCTTTTCACGCATCCATTCACATCAAAAAGTCTGTATTTCTTTAGAATTACCTACCTAGAAATTCTACATATAACCTTGAACTTATTCTGGGTATAACTCTTTGGTGCATCGAGATTAATTTCTCACGTAGCGCAACTCCTGAATGCACCGAACGCATGTGCTGCTTATTTCCTGTGGAACGCGCTTGTAACGAGCATAGGCATTGTGGGTAATGTAGTCAAACTGAGGACTCAAATTAAAACCCGTCTCTATTGTTTGTCTATCGTTTTAAAGGGCTAAGAGGATAAATGCTGTTTTTAATTTAAAGTTATGTGATGTCACATGCAACTTCTCATATAGAAAGCCAGATGTAAAGTACCCATTTAAATCAGAATATTTTTATAATCTCAAGGGCCTCATTATTAAAGACTTTTAAATCGTAAAGATACTGAAATAATGTATGATATTACAAAAATAAAAAAAAGTTTTAATTTTTATTTTTAAGAATGTGTGCAAATTTAAATGCCAGCTTAATACTTATACAAATAAAGTGTTGAACATGTTTAAAGTATTCACTTATTTGCCACACTCTGATACTGAAACAGAACTGATCTATGAGACTAAAGACAAAAAATACAGCACAAAGAGTTGGGAGGTTTGGGACTTTATTCTGCAGCTTTCCATGTTTATCGGCCTTTGAAACCATGCAAAGAAACAGAAGTGATTTACAGAGCTTTCTAAAACACACAACTCAAATTAAAGATATTTCCTTATGCTGTATTTACTGGGGAGTCATGATCATTGCGTACATTGCGTATATGCATAGCAGTGCTGTAAGTCCCCAGTTCATCCCCAATCAAGTTACCAATATAAACCACTGTAAACACACACACACATACATCCCATTTCTTTAATGATCATCTTACACCCTTTTTCATTCTTTTAAATTTGTTCAGAACTCATGTGGAGCCCAGGAAAATAATCATGAATTGATTTTCAGTGGTCTCGATAACACTGGCAGAATTATATACTCATTAGTCATCAGTATCTGCCGAGCAGCTTCCACAGTCAGTAGCACGATGCAGTCAGCAGATTATGACGCTGCAAAAGGGAAACATATTTCACCTATGAATCATCACAACGGAGAGCTAAAAAGCTAATTCTTCCTCTCTTCATGAAACCCAGAAGCAAACATTTATTACAAAGTCACATCATTCCTTCCAGAAAACATAATTTAAATATTAGTTAAAAAGCGAGTCCAAACAATTTTCTAATAACATGACAAAACACAGCTTTAAAGATCTAATCAAATGATCTGAACTTTCTAGTCACAGTAACTGACTGTAGATTTTCGCATGTTATGCTCGTAACGGAAATGCAGCTTATGTGAGGTACTGATACTGTGATCCTCTGTTGGTCCCGTTTAAAACCTCCAACTTCCTCTCGGCATATGTGTTCACTGCAAATGCATGATCCAGGTACGGATACATTTTAGAGTTGTTCATGTCATGAGCTGGTGATTTTAAATTCTCTTATCAAACTCTACAAAGAAGGTTGAACTTCAGACCATTAGTGTTGCTGCTGCTATTGCACTGCTAATCTGCTAACCCTCCATCCCAAAAAACAATACCATCAATCAATAGTGTTTTTTGTTTTCTGAAGGCCATTTTTATCGTTTGGCCTTTACTGGTTAAAATCAACACCAGATTTCTCACTTACTCAATAGTGACAGCCCTAAACCGATCTGAGATTAGCACTTAACATACAAACGGATGTTTGCCACATCACAGAGCTTAGAATGCTGTTGATATTAGCTTAACAAAAGCAGGAGGGTGAGGACTTGTTATACTAATGTGGTCAGACAGGGCAGTTTCAGTCTGGGCAAGTCAGGGGGGGGGGGGGGTCGCCCAAGTGAGAACACCTATTGAGAAAAGCACTGGTAATCCTCATTTATACATTAACATGCCCTAGAGATGAACACTTTACAAGTCACAGCTTGAGCTACTGAGAACAATGTCCTAATAATAGTCATTACATATGAATAGTTTTCTTTTGCATGTTCATAGCTTTGTGAATGTGTGTATCACCACAAATATCCACTCAAATGAAAGTATTATTTTTGTGTAGAATGAATGTAGTTTCTGTGTGTGTGCATGTATGTGTGTGCATGCGTGTGTGTGTGTGTCGCTCCTAGTCGACCACTGCAGATGAACACATCTTGTTAATTCCACACAGTCTGGATCCTTTATACAGGTAATAGTAACCCTGAGGAAAAGCACAAGAAACAAAGGAATGTTATTTTTTCTGGATCTTTCCATCAATTATTAAACTAACAGAATCTCAGTCAGTCACCAACAGTTCCCAGCAAAAAAAAAACAAAAAAACAACAACACTCCAACCAAATGTAGTCAATCAGCCAAGATATGTTTGGAATCCAGTTAGTTTAGAACTGGAGCTACAAGGCTTACACTGTATTAGAAGTCAATAGTCACCCAAATTGTTTCCATAAACACACGCCTAAAACTTCTCTCAACCCACTCAAGCCACATCCACCTCATAAAGTGGTGCAGACTTGTGGATGTGGTTTAGGACCAGAGGTGGACAAAGTACTCACATTCATTACTTACGTGAAAGTACAGATACCACTGGTCAAATGTTACTCCAATACAAGTGAAAGTCGTACAGTCAAATTTTTACTTAAGTT
>JBBPCZ010000034.1:8410505-8428283 GCA_037974445.1 Brycinus macrolepidotus
CTATTCTATTGTTTTTTAATTTTCGCTGCTCTTACCTTTGTACTGTCCACTTTCTGCCGTGACAATGCAAATTTCCTCTTGTGGGACTAATAAAGGTTTATTAAGTTTATCTTATCTTATCTTATCTGCCTTGTCGAAAAATGCTACCGTAGCGCAAATCGACAACAGAGTCTATCAATTCATGCTACCCTATCAAAAATGCTACCTTGAAGTTTATACAGTTTATACAGCTACCAGTTTAAACAGTCATGATTAGAAATAGCCAAATAATATGCATAATCAGAGAAAAATATACTTTATTTAGAATATATATTTATAAGCAGTCTATAAATTCATGCAACCCTATCGAAAAATGCTACCTTTAAGTTCATACAGTTTATACAGTCCGTTTTTAACAGGCAAATATCTCTGATTATGCATATTATTTGCCTATTTCTTATCATTATCAGTGTTATAAATTGACTATAAACTGTATTAACTTAAATGTAGCATTTTTCAATTGGGTAGCATGAATTGATAGACTCCTTATAAATATATTTTTTAAATAAAGTATACTTTTCTCTGCTTATGCATATTATTTGCCTATTTCTCATCATTATCAGTGTTATAAACTGACTGTATAAACTGGTAGCTGTATAAACTGTATAAACTTAAAGGTAGTATTTTTTGATAGACTCTGCTGTCGATTTGCGCTACGGTAGCATTTTTCGACAAGGCAGCAAACCGGTCTAAAGCGTGGCTTTATTTTACAAAGAACGATTGCGGTACAGCTACTTGCAGTGTTCGTAGAAGTACCGTTTCAAGAAGGTGTGGAAACACCAGCAGTATGCTGAAACATCTTTTGCTGAAACACAAGAGGAAAGGTAAGAACAAAAACAATACTGCAATAACAATTACAATTCTACAATAACAATACTACAGTAACAGTAACAATACTGCAGTAACAAAAACAATACTGCAATAATAACAATAACACCACGACGACATGATTAGCTGATTATTTTTTCTTTTACTTAGAAATTATATTATAGCCTTTGCTCCATAGGAGTGTGTTTAGTCTTGTAAAAAACAAAGTTCCAGTAAAAGAAAACGTACAGATAGCTTGACAGGTAGTTTGTTTACATCAGGCATGTCCGAAGTCCGGCCAGGCAGCCAATTTGAGCTGTGTTCAAATTTCCACCGGCAGCAGCCCCTGTCATAAAATCAATAATATACGGCCCGCCAGTACTGTTGACCGCAGTATAAAATACACGCGTACAAAAAAGCTATTTTATATTTCACCAGAAGATGGCAGCAGTTTGTGGACGCACTCTCGCCGGGTGACCCTTGTGTGACCATTTCCAGCCCATTTCTAAAATGGCGACTGTAGCTAAAAAAAGGAAAGTTGACAGCGAGGGCCGCCGCTTCCAG
The DNA here is from genome assembly GCA_037974445.1 of Brycinus macrolepidotus. Taxonomy (NCBI): domain Eukaryota; kingdom Metazoa; phylum Chordata; class Actinopteri; order Characiformes; family Alestidae; genus Brycinus; species Brycinus macrolepidotus. The sequence goes on from JBBPCZ010000034.1 coordinate 8,411,916, forward strand.
AACAAGTGGAAATTGGAGTATTTTTTCGCTGAAATACGAAACAACTGTGTCTGCCTAATTTGCCAAGAGACTGTGGCTGTTTTTAAGGAATTCAATATCAGGAGGCACTACCAGACGAAACATGCTAACTACGACAAGCTAACTGGGAACGAACGCGGCGAAAAATTGAGGCAACTGGAAGCTGTTTTAACGGCACAGCCGCGCTTTTTCACAAGAGCCCGTGAGTCAAATGAAACTGCCACAAAAAGTATGAAAAGTATGTCATTTGCAATAAAAATTTCATTAAATAGTTCATTTGCATGACATGTTAATGGTTCAAAGAATGTCAGGCTGAATTGTCGGTCCCCACACATTTTCACCTCACCAAATCTTGCCCTCTTTGCAAAAGGTTTGGACACCCCTGGTGTACATCATAGTTGCATTACAACAGAGAAAATAAATAGAACATTGCATCAGGTTAAACCAAGAGGAGTGTTTGTGCAGAATTAATCAGCTCATCCACTTCACTTTGAAACATCATTCATAACAGAGAAATCTCAGGCATTCATCCCTCTACCCTCTATGTGACCATGCGTTCCAGGTACTTGCCCTTCTTCATAACATTCTTTACCATTTCTTTTTAAAATTATGTTCACAAGACGACATATTACATAATTTTTTTTTTTAGGTCTGCAGCTTCTGTTTTGTCTTGTTTTCTTTGCCCTGCCATTTGGAGATTTTAAACTTTCATTCAATTTTATGGCTTTGCATGGTTTAAAATGACCTTACTGAGGGACACTGCTGTCTTTACATGTCATTGATCTAAAGGAAGGTGTCTTGACTCACTTTTCATACAAATGTGGTCAGGTTTACAGACTAATGATATGGAAAGACCTGGATGGGAACCAGTGGAGGAGGAGTTGGCAGAAGAGAATCCTTTGCAGCGGAGAAGGAGCTCAAGGCTGCAAGACAGACAGCAGCATGCAGAGAACCTGGCTGTGGATCCCCAGCAAGGTGGCTTTGACATGCTGCAGAAGGAGCTCGGGGCACTTCAACAATCTATGAATACCCGTCTGCGCAGGATGGAGAGAGGAATGTTGCCACTGCTGACATCTATTGAGGACAGCCTAAGGAGACTAGCTGATGCTGCTGAACACTGGTCTCGGCTTCTTGCCAACACAGGGCCCCCATCTGAGCAGGCAGCCCACCACATTGTGTATACATGCAAAACAGAGGAGGGCATGGAGTTCACTGGATGATTGTTTGTATTGATTTTTTTTTATGCATGGATCGAAGGACCCTTGATCCTATATTTTTATAGTGTTTTCCATCTGAGGTCCATTTATGGTGTGTGTTTACATGTCCAACAGAAAAAAAATTAAGTAATTGACTATAATTGAGAAACTGTGACCACCCTAACTCTTTTGTTCAAATAGTCCAGGCTCAATCACTCTTTATAACTTCATTGTGATTATGTAAGCTCATCTACTGTAAACTGCAAAGGCAGATATCGGTAAATGTTTTGGTTGTTGTGACATCATATAAAAGGAATTCTAAAAGGGCTGTTTTTGCAGCTTAATCTTCATAATTAAACTGTAAGTCATGCCATATTTCAGTACCTCAATACTTTACATCCTATATGAAGCTTTTTTTTTCCCAGTCTTCCCTGATAAGGACACCTCAAACCCTGTTTGGTCCTGCAGTCAATCTAAGAAAGGATCTCAGTAGTGATTAGCATGCTCCTCTTCCTTAATTTCACATTGTTATTTTAGTTGTATAACCAGCTGATGGATGAATAAAGAATTGTAAAATATTTTTGTTCACTTGTGCTTCTGTTTGTAGGTGTTCACTAATATGTATAAGTGCTTGAGGGAAGAGGCTAATTGGCTAATTCTTTGTAATATGGTGGTGAATTTAGGTAGGTGTTACACAATGATGCGAAACAACATTCCTCCAGGACCATACAACAACATGAGATTACTTAGGTGCAGACAGGACCATACACAGCTCAAGGAGAAAAGTGCATAAGATTTAAAAACAAAAGTAAATGCTACAGCATTACAGGACAGCATACTGTCCACAAAGCAGAAATATGATAGTACAATGCAACATCTTGTATGTCCATCTATAAGAAATGGATCAGTATTTTAAGTCTTCTCCTGAAGTCTGGCCTTGTATGTTGCATCTAGATAATATGAACAGATTTGACTTTTTCCTGACACAAAACAATGGTATACAAAAAGGTCAGAATTGCACTCCCTGTAGTGAAGCTCCAACCGCATCAGTCCATGAAGAGAGAGGCCCAAATAGCTCATATAATGACTTCTCCGTCTTTGGTTTAATGAGTAAAGTATACAATATATCACATTCTGGAATATCAGTGTTTTACCAAATGCTTCCAAGTGATAAAAATATTATCCCTTTGCAGTATTCTGCAAAGGAAGTGCTCTGTCTTTCATAATTTACCAGTTGTGAGGGATTTAGAGACAAGTGCATAAATTTTAAGAAAAAAATCTGCTTGTTTAGGGGGCTATAGGTGTAAAATAAATGCTTTTTTGTCCACACAGAGGCTCACCTTTTAGGGAACACAAGCATTCATAACATTTAAAGAATTTTTGTATTATAAATACCTTTAGAAATATAAGTATTGAACTTTAATGCCCCTTGCGTTTATAGTCAATACATTACAGTGCCTTTTTAAGATCTAGTCCGGTAAAATTAAGAATTAAGTGGATGACAAAAAAGAAAACTTATCAGCTGTCAACTTTGCGAGCTCATCAACACAGTGGGTAGATTTAAAAAAAAAAAAAAAGGTAATGTTTTAGTTTACTTGTGGATCAGTCTATATATATATATATATATATATATATGGAGAGAGAGAGTAATGCTGACATGGTCATTTGCTACAGCAGTGATTGTTGTGTGGTGGCGGATTCCATTTTTACCAGCACAGTCTGTTGAGACTTTGGGTGTGTTCCAATGTCACACTTAATATTAATACTAACTAGTATCTGACTGTGTAGTATATCCTTGCAGTTATAAGTTATGAGTTCAGTATACTCAAATATCCACAATGCACACTTAAAACTGATTGATGTTTGAGTGTGGTGTTGATGGACACAATAGTACCACAATGCTGTGTGAAACAGAAGGAGGAGAGGCTACACAATTCTTTTTTTTAAAGAAATGCCTTAAAGCAGCGTGGTGATTGTTATAAATTATTTTAGTTTATTTGTGTCAAAAAAAAAAAATGTTGGCATTGCAACACTGACCCACCAAACTCAAACATTAGTACGTAGTATATACTTTGCAGTATTAGGGTATAGTGCATAAGTGGTACACACCTCTCTGTCACTAATGAACATCACTAATTGGTCTTATAGTTTCGAAGATTTATTTCATGCAGTCTGTGTAGTTAAGCTACCCAAAATCACCCCAAAAATAAAAATAAAATATTCCTGGTGCCGACACTGTAGTGAAGAAATCTCAAATCTCTCACATGATAATGTTCTTACAGCCTTTAGCTTCACAGTGTACTGATTTTAACACTGAACTCAAAAAGTGCAACAGTCTTGAGATAAGGAGAAGAAAATGACAGGTTCTATGAGGACAGAGTTCTTTGTGATACACCATATGGAAAAAAGTATTGGGAAACCCCTATTTCTCAGGGTTTGGGCTAGGGCCCTTACTTCCAGTGAAGGGCAATCTTAATGCTTCAGCATACCAAGACATTTTGGACAACACCATGCTTCCAACTTTGTGGACACTTTGTGGACACTTTGTGGGGAAGAACCTTTTCTATTCCAGCATGACTGTGCCCAAGTGCACAAAGCAAAGTCCATAAAGACATGGTTGGATGAGTTTGTTGTGGAAGAACTTGACTGTCCCACACAGAGCCCTTACTTCAACCCCAACCAACACCCTTGGAATGAACTGGAAAAGAGATTGCGAGCCAGGCTTTCTCACCCAACATCAGTGCCAGGCCTCATACATGCTCTACAGAATGAATGGTTACAAATTGCCACAGAAACACTCCACAATCTTTTGGCAAGCCTTCCAAGAAGAGTGGAAGCTGTTATAGCTGCAAAAGGGAGACCAACTCCATATTAAAGTCTATGTATATGAATACAGTGTCATTAAAGCCACTGTTGGTGTAATGGTCAGGCGTCCCAATACTTTTGTCCACATAAAAAAAAAACAGGGGAATCCCGACCTCTACTGGTAACGCGCTCCAACTACATCTGTACTTCTATATTTATGTCCCGTGTAGCAACACGCTCAAGCGCTGGTCTAGACACGAGATAAAGTAAAAACGTCACAACTAGTTGTATAAATGTGCAACTTTTCTGTTTTTAAAAATAAGTGACGCTTAAATGGACGGTCAGCATAGAGAGAGAGGAAAAAGAGGGAGAGGGGGGCGAGGTAACCGAGACGAGGTGGGTGAATTGGCCGCACATTTTCGCTCTTACTATTTTTAGTGGCCTCTCGACTTGTTCCCTTCATGTTTATGGTTATTTCTTTCTTATTCCTGTTCTTTTCTAGAGCAGAGATGTACGTTTATCAAAATCCTTGTCATACGCCCTGAGACATGGTGCCCATAAAATGGGGCTTCACATGAACTCAGGTGTGTCGAAATTACCCCTTTTTTATTTTTTAGTTTTCAGTTGAATGCTTTAAAAAGTCTGTTTTGTGTTACAATAGTCTATTTTTTCTGTGTTTTTGGCTACAGATGGCTTTATATTTGTGGATGAACTTCTCACTCATCAGCAGTTCAGCTCATTTTCTTTGGAGGATTTGGAGAGAGTTGTGGCCACAAATGACAAGCAGCGCTTCAAACTGCAGAACCACCCAGAGACTGGGCGCCTGCAGATCCGGGCCAATCAGGGACACTCTGTTCAGGTATAGAGCAAGTATATAAACACTGTATCACTACGGACTTACCAGAGCTACAGAGCTGCAGATCCGGAACAATCAGGGACACTCTGTTCAGGTACAGGGCAAGTATATTAACACTGTTTATCACTACAGGCCTTCCAGAGGTACTGTACTGGGGTTATCTGAAACCATGTAATATAAATAGGTTGTAAGAACATATACATGCTTTTAGATTTTCTAGAGTTTTCTCTCCTGAATTCGTTTTTCACTATTTTGTATGTTAAACATAGAATTTATTTTCGTATATATCCTAGCAGTCAATTCTGACCCCTGAAGGTCACCTCATGTCTTTTGTCTTGTTCAGGTTGAAAATCTGGAGCTGAGAGCTGTTGAGCTGGATGCTCCAGACTGTCCACAGGAGGCCGTTCATGGCTCCTACATAAAGCACTGGGCCTCTATACGCTGTAGGGGGCTGAGTAGGATGAACAGAACACACATACACTTGGCACCAGGGCTGCTTGGAGAGGGCCAAGTCATCAGTGGTAGGAGACATAAACATTTCAGTGACTCATTAATTCACTGACTGAGCTGTAGAATAGAGGTCTGGTGCTGTATGGAAAAACTGCAAGTTTTCTCCTATATAGAAACTGACTAACGAATTGACAGGCCTTCTTGATTAATAACTGTTACTTTATTCTAATCTGTTTTGTACATCGTTGTTTTTTTTTTTTTTTTTAAATGAAAACTATTGTCTCATTTGCCAGGTATGAGACAGAGTTGTGATCTAGCTGTGTACGTTGATGTCCCAAAAGCTCTTTCAGGTAGAAAGAAAAGCTTTCTTTTGAAGCAGCCTCACCCGTGACCATACAGTAAATTGATACAGCTGTGCTGTAGCTTTAGTGTTTCTGTGCTTTTCATTTAACTTAGATGGAATTAAATTCTACTGGTCAGAAAATGGAGTGTTGTTGACACCAGGTGATGCAGAGGGACTGCTGGCTCCCCGATATTTCTCCCGTGCACAAAGACTGAAACCATCAAGTAAGTGTCTCCCACAGCTCAACCACGTCCATTTTACCTTCAGGTCGGATAATAGAGTTCCAATACACACGGAAAAAGGAATCAGTCCTTTCAGAATCACTCACTGTTAATATTTTTATTGCAGTTTGTGCACTTGAACTGGAATAGCTGATGGAAAAGACTTCTCAATCGTCAAATCTATTGAAGACAACAAAACCCCAAAATTTACAAATGGTGCCTTAAAACATAGACTGAAGTGAAAAGCCTGTGTATCATCAAAGACACTGTCATTTGCATCACGACACTGTGTGAAAATGTATCAATGTCATGGCAGTTTGTTCACACCCAGTTACACAAGAGCTATCAGAAAGGAGGCAGACATTGGCTGTGGTTTGGGCAATGGGAACAGAAGATGTTGGACAGAGATAAGGAAGCTTTCTGTGATAATCGGTGACACTAGTGGTCAGTGTAACAAATGCTGTGCTGTGGGTGATATCCAGTGGCTTCCTTAACTGTCATATGAATAAAATACAGTAACAGTGGTTCATCCACTAAGGACAGTGGCAAGGAAAGCAGAATGAAATTGCCAATTTTCATTATTTATTGTAGCGTATTTTATTTGTAATTAAAGTAGACAAAAATGAAGTACATTGACTATGCCTTTGTCTAACTATGCTTTATGACAGACAACAAAGAGTCTGTCTGTGCTATGAAATAGTAATTAAAATTGACTAATTTCTGCTGATTTTAATGCATGATTATTATTTATTCTGAGTTTACTAAAAAAAATTGGCACATGCACGCTTTCAGTTTACTAGAGTTGTTTTTGCAAAGTCTTATTTGAGCTTATATGACTCACTAGGCCTTGATCTAGGGTGTTGACAATTCCAGAGCGAAATAAATGATGTGACCCTTCAAACCCCCTCATGGTGTTGTGTTTACACTTAACCGCTCCGGGCTCACCTAAGCAGCTGACTGAGGATCTGAAACTAAAGATTGCCTTGGATGTGTCTGATGAGACAAAAAAATGTTCTTTGACCACAAACAATATAGGCATGTTTGTAGGGAAAAAGCATTTAAATAAAAGAGCACATGGAACAGCATGTTTTGTGGGAAAATTAATTCTAATAACAACAATGCCAATGGCCCACAGTCAGTAAAGAAGAAAATTAAAGATAGTGATCCAAAACACAAAAAAAAATCGACCTGAACTACTAAGTTTAATGTTACAAAATGATCTTCAATGTGCCTAGACTTTTCATGACAAAGGCAATTCATGGCTATTTCAGCGCTAGAAGTGTTCTGCAAGGAGAAGTAGGGAAAACTCCTAAATCAGGAAGATTGGACTGTTGGCTACAAGAAACGTTTGGAGACTTGATTTCTGAAAGATTGTCCCCAAAATGATGTATATATTATAATTAATATATTAATAAAATTAAAATGCATTTCATTTTGTTCTGTGCAAATGCGGATGATTACTTCTTTTCACTTAGAAAATCAACAAAAGGTGTAGTTTGACCAGGGGACCCAAACTATCACATACAGCTGTACATTGCACAAATCTGTCAGTCAATGATTGTACATGAATGATATAAGCATTATTACTCTAAGGAGTAACCATTCGAACATAAGGTACAATAAGTTTTTAACATGTCTTACAAATGCCTGTTTAAAGATTGTACTGATCTGCCCAGGTCTTGAACAAACAACCCCCATACATTGCAGCTCTTCAGGAAGGTTTCTACCCCATCATCAAGCTTCAGGGGGGCAGATAAAGCTCACTTAATTAAAAAAAAAAGAAAAGTTATAGCCTCGTGTAGTATTTCCAGAAATTAAATTAATCCTGCTGAGTTTAAATTCTTGTGATCCTCTGCTCTGCGTGACCGTCAGAGAGCTTCATGTCCGCCGGTGAGTTTGTGGAAGAGCTCCTCATTCAGGGTGTCGCTGGACTCTCGTGAGCGCGTCAACATGAAGATGTAACCGCCAATGTACTCATGCACTATCTTACAGTCTGCAGTTATACAGCTGAAGGCAATGTTGATGTTCCCATCAAACTCAATGGCCACCTGATACAGGAACATCCCAAACAGAAGGCATTATTAAGCCTGGTCTGATCCAGGGTGTTACATAAGATGGCTGAGAAACATGAGCCAAACATGTTATTGTTTAGATTGATTTAATAACATGGACAACAAAGTTCAGTGCACTGTCACATTAGTCTAATAAATGTGGAAAAAAAATTTGGGTTAAAATGTATCTTCTCAATTCAACCATGAGTAGCTGGCAACTTGAGTAATGATAGCTATTTTAAACTTTCTAACTGGTCTCTCTTACTCTAAGAAGAAGAGTCCAGAAGGCTTCCTGTTTTATCTTTCTTTAATGAAGTATTTCTGGAATGGCTATGAATAGTTACATTTTTACGTTACATCAGTGTTTCTTGTTTGTTGATGTTTAAAAAAGATTTATAGTCCAAAATGTCAAAATAATTTGTAGATTACTAATTTAATACTAATACAAAACTACTGTAATAGTACTAATAATATACTAATATAATCAATAGTGGACAAAATCTATCTCCATTTTGTTTGCTTTTACAGAACTTGATACAGACATCTGCCCTTTACTTTGTGTTAAAATTTTGTGATAAACAGACCAAAGGATATGCTCTAAAGTTACTTAATGTAAAAACTTTTTACATTACATCCAGTGGTAGGAATTTCTTTCCTTCTGTAAATTTCTGGGTTTGGAGATAGAAGGTTTTTGTCTGATAGCAACAAAATGCATTGTTAAAGTAACTGCATGTGTACTTTATCAAGCAAGTTCATGACTAACCTGTCGGATGTCCCAGTTGACATTCCACTGTCTCATGTTGTTGTAACGCCAGGTCTTCACCACGTCTCCCACTCCCAGATCAATACGCATTAGACGATTGTTGGCAATACCCAGGACCTCATCTTTACGGCTGCCCTTAAACCTGAAAACAAAACTGTGTTGAAACCCCAATATAGCTCTAGTAAGATTTCCCTCTCTGAAACATACCAATCTCCCTTTTAAATTGTTGCACAGTGAATGAAAGCTTAAACTTCAGTCTCTACTGACAACATTCACTTAACCATAAAGACTTGAAGTGTATGGCAAACCTTTAAACCTGTAAAATATGATATTGTCCTACCTGATCATGAAATAGGAAATGCCAAAGTCAGGCAAGGACTGCCATATCTGGAGAAACTTCAAGATGGCTGCTGTAAGGGAGAGCTGGGCCACATTCTGAAAGGCCTCCAGGATACGTGGAGTTAACTGCAAATGAGATTACAGTTTCATGAGGGGAACATTTTGATGCTTAGTAAAAGATGAGGCATTTGTATTAAAATAGAAGACTACTTGCTGGCACTGCATGAGAGGCACTGCTCCAAGTGAACCATGAGAATCAATAAGTTAACCGCTATTATCTAGTTATTAATTGTAAGTCATATTCAGTAAGTACTAAAATAACTCAGTAACTACTTAGAAACTTGCAAGTAAGTTTGTAGAGTAAGGAACCAAAATATGGGCCTATATACGAGTCTTTAGGGTTTTTTTCGGGGTTAAAGTTTAGGGGTTTTATTTGATTAAACAATATGTCAATAATCAGAGGCCTGAAAGACAAAAGATCTTGTATTATTTTAGCCCAGATGTGGCTGCACAGTACCTGTTTGGCCTTGTATTTTTTGGTGTAGCGAGGTGAGACGAGGCTCTGTGTGTTGAGGCTCTCATCTGTCTGTGGAGTGGAGGCAGACGAATTGGAGCGCTGCATGGACAAAAACGTCTGGATGATCTTCACCTCACTCTGATAGGAGCTGTCCAGCATTGTAAGACCTTTAGAGGCCAGCTTACAGGCAGCCATCCATTCAGAATACTGCTTCTCCTGCAAAGATAGAGATGAACATAAAATAAACAAAACATGATCCCATAAGCCACTATATTAAGAAGCATTTTTTTGTGAGATGCTTTAGAATATATCTGAAGTCTGTATAGTTGCTTACATTCTCACATCGCAGGTAGACCTCATTCATGCCCTCTGGTACTGGAATCAGGAGTCTGATACAGAACTTCTGTCCTGCTATATTCACGTCAGGAGACACCTCGCAGCCTGCAGAGACACACAGGCCAACATCATCAGAGACTATGCAGACTTGAGGTGTGAGTACAACAGAGAGTACAATTTTGAAGTAATTTTTCTTTCAGTTAAAGTCTTTAGCTTTTCGTAATAGATTTCAAAATAAATATCTCTACTTTCTATTCACCTTATTTCAAAAATGTTTTTTTTCCAGGAATCTTTTTTTTTTTTTACCTTGTATGTTTGTATCTACAAGAATTCAAGAATTCAAATTACTTTTACAAGAGTTGATAAGAAATCAGTGTAATTATTAGAGCTGGGCAATACGATGATATTTATCCATGTTGTGGATATCGTAAGTACTTAAATACCGTTTAGCTGCATGCTTCATTTCAAAGAGACCGTCTGGTTACATTAGATTTTGTGAAATGTAGTCCACATATGAAAACTAGGCTGCCAAAATTGATTGTTTATGTGATGTCATGAAAACCAATACATTTACACATATCTGCCTATTCAGCCTGCATAAGTTTAGCTCTGCCCTGTCAAAGTAATAAGGAGTGTTTTAGCCTGCCCAACTTTTTAAAATGAGGGTTTAGAATGAGTCTGAATCTAGTGAATGCTGGTGTTTGCATTTAGCACAGAGGCAACGGTCATAAATTGTTTTATTTGATTTTCCCTGGTATATTATGGTATATTATGCAGTAAAGACTATCTCTAACAGAAGACACAGGAGTTCATATAGACAGCTTTAGTTTCTACTTTAGTTTCTGCCACAGTGGTTTCAGCTGTGAAAGTATTTTAACACATTTCACAAACAAGATACACAAATAGGAACATACAGAGCTAAACAAGTGTTTTAGTCACCTTAACTTGCGAATCATTTTTGCCTTTTTGATGACTTCATGGTGCTCTCTATACATGTAGTGTTCCATCACACTGAAGCCTAGTATTGAATGTGAGTGTGTGTGTGTTTGTGTGTGTGTGTCATTCTACCTTTCAGATTCATTTGCTGGATGGGCTCTCCATAACTTTCCTCTTTACTTTTGTAATAGTAGATTGATGTGTCCTGAAACTTGAACCAGTACTGCTTATAATCCCTCAGAGTCAGTCTTCTGGGTCTAAACACCAAAATCAATGAATTTAAATAGTTCTGTTGGGTATGATTTTTCAAGTTCTCAGAGAAAAAAGGGTGTGACCGTGGATAAAGAAGTGGTCTTACCGAAATATTTTCAAGTAGTCATGTAGTTCTGGAGCAGTCATGTTTGTCTGTGTGAAAATTATGGACAGTCATTTCAAACGCTGACAAACGACCTGAAAACTAACAAATACATTTCAGCAGTTTCTGTTTCTAGCAGTATGTTACAGATATATCAGATTGCATGTAAAATGGTAACTCAGTGTGTTTAACCAGTCTTTATAGTCCTCACCAGTAAATCTGCGCTTGTATTTTCTCCCACCATCTTGACCTCCAGAGACTTCAGGGCAGACTCCAGGTCTTCCATGCCCTGGGAGGAGCCAACTTCCTGTGACAGAGACAGCTTGCCTATGTGATACTGAGAGAGGGAGAGAGAAGGAGGATTTTGTTCTTATTCTTCTTACCCTGATTGAGGTTTGTCAGTATATATTGTCACTGTCATAAAAAAACCCATTACTTTCATTATCTCTTTCCCTATTTCTATTTTGGTTGTTCTTCATGGGAGCTGCCTTTTTAATTGTGGTAAAATGGACCAACATAAATGCTCCAAAGTTACTCGGGGGGAAAAAATATTGTTATATTAACTTATATTCAAAGGTAACAACTTCTTTATTTTGCTATAAAGATACCAACTTTTAGATACAAGGTTTTGTCACAAAACTCACAAAACATGCAGGACAAAACATGGAACTTAAGTCTGTGCCTTCATTATTAGGTGTTACAGTGTAAAATGTCAAAATACTGCTGTTCATTTTAAATTAAAAAATGAACATATTTGTTGGGAATATAAGAAATTAAACTGCTTGTTACCACATGCTTAGCTTGAACTGAAAAAAGTGGCTAAAAGTTTTCCTATAAATACATCTTGAACGTTCTCTTGGAGGGAAGAAAGAGGAACAGAAAGCAGATATCCAACAAGTATTTATACTGCACACTGTTCAGCTTAGTTGGTAGTTCGATTTTAGCAACACAGTGGGAGTTTTACTGATGTAGTAAACCACATTAGTCAAGCTGGGTATAGATACAGTACTGGCAATGTTCTTAGCAGAAAATGGTATATTTTTGGCAGCACAATGGAGGGTTACTGGAGAGAAGATTGCCACTTAAATAAGTATGTCAACTGTGCACATCATATACACCTTTGACTCAAGTAAATACACTGCATAATTTTGTCCCAGTGTACACAAGAGTTTGCCTATAAAAGTATGATGCATGTTACGTGCTTCCACACTGAAATCGACAGTGTCCCTGGCCTGTGTTTTCTCATTAGAACTATAATGTACTGAAATGTACAGCAGATTTCTGTGGCTTTGATTACAACATACCTGCAGGGCTCCGAACAGCATCATCTCCTCCTCAGTGCAGTCATTATCCTCCAGCAGGATGGCCCAGCGCGCCTGCTCATACAACTGGGTCAAACGCACTGCATCATACTGAGGGAGAAGCCAGGAAGAGACAAAGGTTTCTGATTACTGTTTCTTTTAACAGCAATCTCACAACATACAGCCAAGAAAAACTTTACACTAACAAAATGCAAGATAAGACAGTATGATATAGTAAAGTTTCCAAGGAAATATATTTTTTAATAATATAATTTAAATATTAAGTTTTTTTAGACCTCCACCTTATTACCATCAACATTACATATAAACTTAGAAGAACAGGTCAACTGGTCATTTTAAAAAGACATCTCTCCCTAATCCCACCAGATCAAAAATAATCACAAACATAATTTCTTTTCTTACAGAGATTGACAGAGATCATCTTATGATAAGTTTGATGTTGTCGATAAGAAAATTTGTTTGTCCAGGGAGTGTTTCACCACTATTGTAAATATTGTAAATATTTGGTCAGTAAGTTTCTCCACTGCCATTTCATGTCTTACCTCTCAGAATAACTATGTTTACACCTCAGCGATTGAATTACACAGACATTTCAGGGAAAAAATGGTGGAATTTCCCTATAAACCGACTAGCGGAAGAGAGAGGCATGAACTATGTTAAGTGGGGTGTGGGAACTTACTAATGGACATTTGAGTACACACACAAGCACGTTTACACACCTTAGGATCCACATCATGAAAAGTGTAATATTTGAAGCGAAGCCACAGCTTGTCATTCTCCTGTATTCCCTGCTGCATGAGTGAACGTGATGAATCCAGCCACCTGTGGGCAAGAGACAACAGAAAAGTCATACTTCTTTAACCCTTTAAACCCTTTAAACCTTGTGTGGACCCACGCTATAACTCTCACTCTCATAGCTTCATGACTTACTTATTAGTTTCTTAATAGTTGCAAAATAATTTGTAGAATGTAATAATTATTAAAGGGACAGTTTGAGAAAAAAAATCTATTAATGGAAGCTTATATGCCAAAAATTGTTCAAACTGCCCGCCTAATCCCTCACACGCTTGCCTCACATTGCACACTGAGTGTACATTAATAGGCTTTTAAATGTGTTCTCTGACACTCCATGACATACTGTTATCTACAATAATAGGCCAGAAATATGCAGTCATATGACCATCAAACCTAGGTGATCTTGGTCTGACATCCTGTTCCAAAACCACAGGAATTAATGTGGAGCTGCCCCCTACTTTGCGACTACAACAGGCTCCACTCCTCTGACAAGGCTTTCTAAAAGATCATGGAATGTGTCCATTCATTCAAAAGAGCATTTGTGAGGTAAGCTACTGATGCTGGATGGTAAGGCCTGGCTCACAACTGACATTCCAGTTCAACCCAAAGGTGGTCAGCTGGTCTGAAATCAGGGCTCTGTGCAAGCCACTGGGGTTTCTCCACACCAAATTCGTCAAACCACATCTTTATGGACCTCGCTTTGTGCACGCGGGCATAGTCATGTTGGAACAGGCAAAGATCTTCCCCAGACATGCTTCTTCATTCAGCAACACTCTCTGAGTTTGCATGGCCTATCACTTCACATTTCACTCTTTCATTTCACAGTAGTAGCACTTGGTACTGCAGATCTAGCTGGGGAGAAGTTTCACAAACTTGTGGTAAAGATGTTTTTCTCATGACAGCACTATTTGAAGTGACTGAGTTAGCTCTTCAGTTGACCCATTCTACAGCCAATATCTGTCTATAGAGACTGCATGGCTGTGTGGTTTTAAACCTGATAGCAATAGGTGTGGCTGAAACACATGAACCCAAAAATCAGGAGGGGTGTCCACATATTTTGCCTATATAGTGTATTAAAAAGTACAAACATATGTGACATCGCTAAGAATACTTGAAGTCTTAATCTAGAAACCATAAGTTTTATGTCTGTCCATTTTTATAGATAACTGTCATACAGTGTCAGAAACCACATCAAGAAGTCTATTTGAGAACAACTATGATTTGAGGTGAGACTCAAGACTAAACAAGCACACTTTAGAGACCACATATGTTTTATTTAACATAATGGAGAAAATGGCAAACTACTGCATTAGCCTGCAATTTAAGCCATTAATGATTTTTTGTGGCACCTTTTTTCTTATACCTGGTGTGAATGTGTGTTTTATCCACTTTGCTTGCTGGTCGGTACAGTTTAGCGATGGTCTCAGGAGCTGGTGAAGGCTGACATGCAGACAGCATCTTATACACAGCCTCAGTTTTCGGAGAGTCAGCAAAGTGAGCTGGCATGCCATTGTACAGAGTTGGAACTGATCCTGGAGCCGAGTAAAGTTTGTTATTTTGCTTAGTTGCTTATTTTGTTCTCATTAAACCATATTATCTGTTAATGTTGAGGGGTACATTCACAGAGACTGTATGTATGAGCAGTGTTTCAACAGAAACAACAATTTGAAATGCAGTCATTTCAAAATACCTGAGGTCAGCGGCACATCCGTGAGGTCATATTCGTCTTCTGCAGTATCTTTGTCTTTCTTTTTCTTTTTTTCCTCGACGGGCCGTAGCAGAGACAGTTCCTCTGGATGTCGGATGTCTGACAGACAGCAGAAAAAGAGACATGGAGCAGACAATGAATATATATATATATATATATATATATAGAGATAAATATGTCACTACTACCATGCAATGGAGAAAAAGAGCTGTGTGTAAAAGGAGGAACAGAGCTGTTCTAAAATGAACACAGAGAAAACTGCACAGCATTAATGGTTTTAAGTTATAATAATAATATTAATATTCAGAATTCCTCATATTACAAAAGTGGGGATCAAACCACAAGGCAAAATTGAACAAAATTTTAAATACTGGATAAAACAACTAACAAATAACTTCTCACCCAGCTTGCAACATTTAAATCTTTGTTTTTCGAACCTCTATTCAAGTTATTGTTGTATGTAAAATAACAGTAATTATAATGGTGAGTGGGTCCTGAAACCTGAACAGTAGTCTTTAGCACACACTCACTCAGGACCCTGCAGATGCCCTGTACAGTCCGGAACACGGAGCTGGAAAAGCTTGCACGGAGTCGCAGGATGATCCCATTAGGAAGGCCCAGCCGCAGAGGCTTGTGCTGGGGTGAAAAAATGAGGCGAGCATCTGCGTGGATTCCGCACTTTTCCAGCGTCCAGGAGGTCCGCAAAATCCACTGCTGCTTCTGCTCCCACCATAGAGCATGATCTGACCAGTCCCTCTGCAACCCTGATAAAAACAACCAAGTGCTCACACAGAATCTGGTAAAACTACAGTTTTTTGGGAGGGTGAAGTTAGGGTTAGAGTGTATTTTTAGAGTAAGGCAAATATAATGGTGGGTTTAATATGTATAGCTGAACGTCACCTAAAAACATGGTATGAATTATTGAACTTATGAAACACACAGGAAAACAAATTCAGGATCTTTCCATTTTACATATCTAAAACATGCTTGGATGTCAGCTATGACAATGTTACAGACATATTACAGAAAACATTAAATAAATAATAGTATTATTTTACTATGACTTGTTTGGACAATATTTGCTTTGCTTACTCTTATTAGAGTTAAAGTCAACCTTGGCAGCCTTTCACGTAACTCACCTGTTTTCTCCACAATTTTAAATATGACCCCACCTATGTGGAGGTCAGACGTGACGCTGATTTTGAGAGGATGAGCATCAGGGCCCAAGTCCTCCACTGTGACTGTCAGGTCCCATGCTGCCATCCTAATCACACAAGGAAAAAGATAAGATAAGATAAGATAAGATAAACCTTTATTAGTCCCACAAGTGGGAAATTTGCATTGTCACGGCAGAAAG
>JBBPCZ010000034.1:8428383-8440615 GCA_037974445.1 Brycinus macrolepidotus
ATGTCAATGTCTCAGTAACGTGTCATGTGCCCTTGAGCATCAATTACAGCTTGACAACGACGTCTCATGCTGTTCACAAGTCGACTTATTGAAGCGGTCATCAGTGTGGGATGTGGCCAAAGGACGTTTACTTCTATGCCTTTCTGTGACTCCTCCAGTCTCTCTGTATCTCTGTTGCAACCTGCTGATGACACTCTGTGACACTCTAAGCTCAGTGGTCACTTCCGTCTGAGAACATCCTGTTTGAAGCCTCGCAATGGCGAGGTACTGTTGATCAATTGTTAGGTGTCATCTTGGTCTCATGATGTCAAAATGTGAACAGCATGACAAGGAGGACTGTTTAAACACTAATTCTGATTGAACCAGGAAATGTATTGGTCGATTCATGGATCAAAAACCTGTTGTGAATTTTGCCGTTAAGCTCCTTGTCAGAGAACAGCAAGTTGTGTAAAAAGTACTGAAACAGTGAACAGTTGGACATGTGCATTCAAACGTTTAGGGAAGGTCACATTAAGTTCACCTGTAAAGGTTATAGTGCATTAGCCGAATATCCCTAACTTTTTGTAAGTAGCGTGTATATATATACTATATATGCTTTAAGAACTTGACTGGCCGGCACAGAGCCCTGACCTCAACCTCTTCCAACACCTTTGGGATGAACTGGAAAAGAGATTGCGAACCAGGCCTTCTCTGTCATCATCAGTGCCTGACCTCATAAGTGCTCTACCGAATGAATGGGCACAAATTCCCACAGAAACACTCCAAAGTCTTGTGGAAAGCCTTCCAAGAAGAGTGGAAGCTGTTATAGCTGCAAAAGGGGACCAACTCCATATTAAAGTCAATGTATTTCAATGCAATATCATTAAAATCCCTGTTGGTGTAATGGTCAGGCGTCCCAATACTTTTGTCCATATAGTGTGTAAACGCTTTAGTAAAATACGATCCACTGATGCACTGGATCCAGCTGTGTTTGTCCCACTAGAGGGCACTGTAGGATAATGAGCCTCTCCAGAGTCTGCGGTAAACTCCATTGTGCAGTACGTTCATCAGTGGACCCCTATTTTAATGGTATAGTCCACGTTGCAAAGGCTGCGAGGATCAATATATTTCTGATTTATGAGCTCCTGAACGTTAGTGTTGGGCTTTAGGTGGGAGTCTTTGGTTCAACCCCGCAAAACGAACGTGTCTGACAGTGAAAGTGTGTGAGTTGCTCGCTAAGCCCGGCTGAAAGAGTGTGTTTTGGTCCGGAGTCGAGCTG
This sequence comes from Brycinus macrolepidotus, assembly GCA_037974445.1. NCBI lineage: Eukaryota > Metazoa > Chordata > Actinopteri > Characiformes > Alestidae > Brycinus > Brycinus macrolepidotus. The sequence continues at coordinate 8,429,642 of JBBPCZ010000034.1, forward strand.
TCAGCACTATAAAGCTAGCTCACTCAGGCTATGGCGTTTCAACTGTCCAAACTTGCAGCTCGCGTTTCACTTTCTAAACACTTCGGATTGATTACTGAAAACAACTTTCCACGGGGCCTGAAATTTACAAATTACTGGCCGGGAAGTTTGTTTCACACTGTGGTCCGCAGTGGCAAGGGGTCGCTAAATACCGGCAGAGTATTCAGTTCCTCTCAGAGAGTTATAAATACAGTCAGGAGGTTGGAGAAGTTTTCAACCACCTCTGCCACCTCAAAGTTATTCGAGTGGTGTCAAAGTGTCAGGGCCTGGAAGCGCAGGGGACACTCGACTGGGCTCATTTTCGGGCTTTCTGCAGCTGTCCTTGCCTCCACTGTCCACTCCAGTGCTCTGTGTGCCATGGCTGCCCATGCAGGTTTGGACCTGGACCTGGACTCAGAGGGGGCCGACTGGAAAACAGCAAAGAGTGAGTTCCACCAGTGTAGCTTGAGTTTACAGGTGAAGAGGGATGTTTAAAATAGTATGTATCACAATAAATAAAAAGCCGTTGATTTTAAACATAGTTACAAATTCGAAATAACAGAAGTAGACATTTAATACTTTATTTTCTCCTGGCAGTGAAATATTACCTTTACTGCATTATTTTCTCCTGGCAGTGTTTCCAGTAACATCAACAGTCACTTAGCCTTGCACACACATTGTATGTGTGTGTATGTTTATATACTAGATCTGATATCCAGTCACAGTCATATTACGGAGAACATGAGACAACCAGTTTAATGAGCAGTAGACTTATGATGATTAAACCTTCTCAGACAACCAAGTAGAGTGGTTGGAAAGAGACATAGAGTGGTAGAAACAGACCACAGGTGAAGGGGGAATCAAAAGGCATTGACTCTTGATATTACATTTAAACACTGTTACAAGTACATAACAGTAACAGAAGTAGACCTTTACGACATTATTTTCTACTGACAGTGACTTATATTACATTTAAACATGGTTACAAGTACAAAATCATAACATAAGTAGACTTTACTACATTTTTGACTTATATTACATTTATACACAGTTACAGGTACAAAATAATAACAGAAGTAGACTACATTATTTTCTCCTGGCAGTGTTTCGAATAACATGTTTCACCCACATTCCACCACATTACAGATCACTAGTTTGATCAAAAAATAAATAAATATATGGGGTGTGCTGTCACTTTTTTCACAAAAATATTTTGTGTAATTATTATTATTATTATTCCAACATTCAATCTTTAATGTTATTACTACAAAGATCATAAATTTAAAAAAAGCAAATCAGGAGTAGAGCAAGGCCAAAAACTCACCAGAATGATAATCAGAATGATGAATAAATAAACTGCTTGCTCTGTTGTTTTTGTTTGTCTTTATTGAATGGCATTTCTCCAGAAAGGCTCAGTAACTTTGTTTATTCTTAATAAGGATATTAAAACCTTATAACAGAATTATTCTACAGTAAAAAAAATTCAAAATATTAACACGGATAATATATAATTACCTTACCTGTGTTTGACTGGGTGCGCTGCCAGGTCTTCCCTGTCTCAGAGTGTCATATGTTTAAAACAGTAGATATCACAGTAATATCTGCCACTTCATTATTGGTGTTCTAACATATTATTTTTGTATTGCAAATTTGGTTAAAAAGCACACATTGATATGTAAACGAGACGTTATCTACTTAAAATGCATCCATTTGCATATAAAAAAAACAACAAAACACTAGCCTTTGGGTGATGTTAGAATGAACATGTTTGTTTCAATTTGAAGACGCAAAGGATTTTGCAAAACAAATTATCTTATTGTTTTATTGTTTATTCAAGGAAATACCATGCACTGTTATTGTAAAACATTTAGGTTATTTTTAGTACAAAGCCTAGCAGAATTCCAGATATGAGCAGTATATTAGGAGATGTTTCTGTAATATCCTTCAAAATAAGATTAGGAAAGAGCAGGTGTTTAAGAAGCTGAGATTTTTGGTTCTGAATGCAGAGAAAATCTTGATTGCTGCGATTAGCACAAGGAAAATTACAGACATTTTAATTTTATATTTAGATATTCACTGATTATATGGCACAACATGATGGTGCCCAGTGTGACATAGTTAAGCCCTCATTAAAGTTACTCATTTTGGAAAATTCAGCAGTTTTTTAAATACGCTCAAATAAATATATTCTTATTGAGTTTTTTTTTTTTCTTTCGGTTTTAGTAGGAGACATGTTATATATGCAGTTTATCCAAAAATCAGAAAAATGATAGCAGGCCTAAAGGTGTCATTTCTACCTGTAGTGTGCACTACCTTTCTGAAAATTAGAATAAAACTCTTCAATAATTTAAAACCAATGTTCTTGCCAATATATAAAATCATAAAAGCACAATGCTAGTATTGAATTGATGCTCTTATGACATTGTACATCCTTTGTAGGAAACTATAAAAAATCTTAAACCAAGGTGATGAAAAATACTGAACACTATCAAATCTCCAGGCAGATAACTCTACAAGAAATGAACATACGTGAATAATTACATCACCTTTATTATTATTAATCATTCTGCTGTTTATGTAGATGATTGGCTCAACTAATGAACTCTAAAGGGCAGAATAAATGGATAATGTTACAGTTGTTTGTGCTGTGTGTGTGGTTTGTGATTCATAATTGATTGTAAATATTATATCCTCTCTATCAGAGGCGCTTCTGTCCATGAGTTTGGAGGACAGGAGGAAAATGTATAGGACTGACTACTTTTCCTTGGATGAGATTTCTGTCTGGAAGCACTTAGGTGAGACTCAACCCTGTATTTTTTTCCCAGAAGACACAATTAATGTAGAGTGGAATAGACAAACTGAGGACAGAATGAGCTCAATCTGTCATTAGGATATTTTTGTCTTTGATATTTCACTTTCACATTTATTCAGAGTTTATTGTTAATATTTATTTATTTAGTAAGTTTATTTAACTTTTTGAGATTTTTCTGTATGTTGTCCTCCTTCCTTCTCCAAGTGTTTGTAGAGTAAATGACCTGATTGTCTTCACACACGTCAGTAGACAAATGTCCTTAACCAGCTGTGCGTATGATAAATAAAGACTTTGACACGGATGACAACAGATCTTCCTTGATAGACAATTTTGTACAGTATTCAGTTTTGTGTGGACATTTAATTTTGTTATTTCTTCTTTGCCTCTAGGTGATAAAGCTGCTGCCTCTGATAAACTTCATTTCAAAGCCAACGATGAGCTGAATCAGAAGATATCTCTTTTCCGAGGTGACATCACCAAACTGGAGATAGACGCAATTACCAATGCAGGTAAGGAAGGTGCCTGGAGTGCCTCATATCACACAGGGTACATCAACTGCTTATTTATTAAATGTATTTATGAAACGTCAGTAAGGGTCCCTTGAGTCCGTTGAGTTCCAATTTCTTCCAAAATGTATGTGATCAAAAAGCTGGCCAGTGTTTTAATGCCAGTATATTTCAACACATAAGGACATTCAGTTGTAGAAAGTTCTACAAAAGTACTAAAAATTATATTTACTTTGCAGTTAAGAAGTAGCTGTACGGTGATGCAAATTATTTGGATTTGTTAACTCACAAATGATCTGTCCAACACGTATGAAATGTGTTGTTAACTTAGACATGAGATTTTACATAGTGGGGTGAATGGAGGGAGGATGTATGTCATGGTGTTTGTATTACCATTTCATGGAGTACCATTGGACTGATACACACAGTTGTATTTGTAGTGGTGTATTACAGGTTTCATGTATTAAGTTTGTGGGAAATTAAATATTGATTTTGTCGTTTGTTTAGTAGACTATCATCATAGATGAATCATGCATTTGGTGATTATTATTATTATTATTATTATTATTATTATATATTTATATAATATTTAACAAGGAATACCTTAGTTCCTTGGTAAAAATGAACAAAAATGCTATGATCTGTCAGCTTGTTCATTTATTTAAAAAAAGAAAAATCTAACCTTTCAAACGAAGGAAAAAAGCATTTTCAGAATCCCATCCCACGAATATTGGAACCCCTAGACATTCTTATTATAAATAAAATTTAATTGACACCACATTCATTAGTTTACCTTACCGTCTCATGTTTCATAAATTGTTGTCAGGGGCTGTCACAATTACTTTTTATTATACTTAGTACAATTCTTTTGATTTAAAAAGTCATCAATTAAAATATACATTGACTTGATGAATCTGCTTGGTGTTTGGTTCTCAATTTGCAAAGGATAAGTCTTTGTTTAGCTATGCGTTTTCAGTTATTTTAGCTAGTTTACTTAACACAGCTACATATTTCTGTCATGAGTAAAATAATTTTTGTAGGCAGACTTACTGAAGATGCGCTCAGCTTCCTCACACCGAATGACTTGCAGCAGTGAAAACTAGAGTGAACTTGAATTTCACAACTGAACAAAAGAACTTCAATTTCACAACTTCCCCTCACAACTTCATCTCTTAATCCTTATCTCTTAGGCTTGTGAAATTGTTGCTGAAGAGAGTTTTTATTCCAAGCATTTAGCCTTCAGCAACATAATTAAGAGATGGTACTTTTATAGAATTGGCATTCACTTTTAAAATCAATTTGTAAGTGTCATTTGTGTCAGATTTGTTTTATGAAAACATTGAACAAGTACTGTTCAATAATCCTGTGAAACAGAAAAGTGTCAGGAATCGCATAGCATTCTAGAAGTCTGTTCGCATCTAAATGGTGAGAAACAAAACACTAACCGCTAAAGGATTTAATTATCAACATAATCGATATTTACAGCTCATTTGTCATCCATAAGTTACTTTTTAATGGGGTATTAATCGGATGTAATATGCAGGCAAACGCTCTTAGTCATTTACATGGGTAGGTTTGCTGAATGCACAAATGAAATAAGACATAATAGAAAACTGTATATGATATACAGAAGCTGACATAATTTGAAATTGTTGTGTGCATTCATAAATCATGTAAAGTGAGGACTAAAGGCTCAAACATCCCCCCATATTGTGGTCTCAGATCCTATGTGTTCTTTTTATGTATCATAGGAGAAGACTAAGTGGTGTTATCTTGTGGAATGGACATGATGTATTAAATGTAGGGGTGCCAGTAATTGTGATAAAGTAAAGTGGCCCCTTATAGTCACGTAGTACACAGTGTGAACAATGTGAAATTCTTTCTCTGCATTTAACCCATTCACCAAGTGAAGCAGCGGGCTGCCACCAACGAGGGGCGCCCGGGGAGGAGCATCTGGGGATGGTACCTAGCTCAAGGGTACCTCAGTGATGACACTAGCAGTCCTAGGATTCGAACCCACGACCTAACCACTAGGCCAACCAGCTGCCCCATGGGAGTGGTTTTGAGAAAAATGTTTATTAAAAAGCTTTGAATTATTTTGCCTAACTGAAAGATTTTGGATTTTGGATTTTGGATTTGATTTTTTTTAGGAGAATAAAGAACACTTCACTTAGAATGTGCACAACAGGGCTTGGTACTGAATTCAGGAACTTTTTGAGGTGACCTTTTGACCATTTGTTGTTTAGCAATCTGTCTTACATGCTGACAAGCCATTAGGAGCACCTAACTTGTATTTACACTCATTGTCCATTTTATCAGTCCACCTGTTTCTCGGCATCATTTGTTAGCCCCCTTTACCCTGTTCATCAGTGGTCAGGACCCCTACAGTACAGCCAGTGAGCAGGTATTATTTGGGTGGTTGACCATTCTCATCACAACAGTGACACTGACATAGTACTGGGGTGTGTGTGTGTGTGTGTGTGTATTGAACAGAGTGAATTACACACAGCAGAGCTGCTAGACTTTTTAAACACCTCAGTGTTACTGACAGACTGAGAGTAGTCCACCAACCAAAAACAGCCAGACAACTGTGTCCTGAGGTCAGAAACTGACCACTGATGAAGGACAAACCGCAGCATCAGATTAACTATAATCAGTAACTTTGCAATGTGGACCAACAAGTAATGTGTCTAATGAAGCAGACAGTAAGTGGATATTGTGTTTAAAAACTCCAGCAACACTTCTACAAGACACACACACTCAACATGCCTCTACCATGTAAGTGTCATTGCTGTGCTGAGAATTATGCAACACCCAAATGATACCTGCTCTCTTGTGACTTGCAGGACTGAAAACGAGTCAAAAATCAACTTTAAATTTCAGCAATGTCCCTTTGGTAAATGTTGTTTCTCTTAATATTTCTTCCTTCAGTTTTTAAATAAACTGAGAGGCTTGTGAGCTTGTAGCTGGAGTAAGTTCTTAGGTAAGTGTGTAGCCTTTAGCTGCATGAGCATGACGTGTTGATTTTTATACCCTCATAGACCATCACTTTAACTGACCATTTGTGAATGATGTAAAGGGGGCTCCCACATGATGCAGAGAAACAGATGTACTACAGTCTGCATTTGTAAACTACAAAGAGAACATTGTAGATGCAGGAAAGTGCCTAAATATAGCACGACACAATAGCATTTACGTGGCTTTGTCACTAGAGGGAAGCAAAACCCATAACCGTCTTTAACAAGTCAACTTCTTTTGACAACAGGCACTGTTGGGGGTTTGGTTGGTAAACACTCAGTCTAGCAATGCTGTAGTGAATCTCCGAGGAGAAAGAATTCCCTGTGGTGTAATTCTAGAGAGTATTTGCTGTTGATTACATCACTTTATGTAGAACAGTCTCATCAGTCTCAAGGATGTTGTTCCACCACTGTCATTGTCAGCATTTTGCAGTTATTTGGCATAGGTGACATTAATATGATATCACTGTGCTGTTAAAGGGCAAAGGGTTTATTATCTTTCCCATTATATCTTCTAAAACTGCCATAGACAATGATTTGTTAATGTTTGAGCATTCATCAACAGTCGTGCTCCTTGATCCGGAAGAACCTAGAGGAGGTTAATCTCGTGGTGGAGGGTGGAATACAGGTATTTGATTAAATATTCCTTCAGAGATTTGATTAATTGATCTCTCCTTGCCCTGACCACAAATGTGTCCTTTCGTAGCAAACTGGATAGTTAAAATCTGGTCGGTTGAGACAACTTTAAAGCTGTTTCATTGCACACATCCCCTGAATTCTGTATTAATTAATTACAATAAATTGAATTCGTGGAATAATCTTTTGTTCATGGAATAATGTTTGACTGTGTAGTACTAATGGGTAGTCCCATGCCTAATTTTTTTTTCTGTTTAACATTTAACATACATCCAGTGCATATATCGACATCAAATTTATAAAGATAAGGATTTAGATTTTTTACTTTTATGAACAAAATGTTATGTATACATAAGCAAAAACTAGAATTGGGCATGTCAGTATGGGCTTAAATTTGTACCTGTATAATTACAATTTCTAATGGATGAATAAATAGGTGAACCTGTCAATACTGCTTTCTTTTTTGATCACATTTTTAGAAAATCAGTAACAAACACTGATTTATAGACAAGCCAAAGTACACTACACGACTCCTAGACTGTGCATAAGCTGCGTCATCATTAGAGCATAGGTGCTTGCATAAACTAACCATAATTGTATTTGGCACTTTGATACTACATTTGCATTTGTCACATGCAGAGCCTTGTGAGAGTGCTACTTCCAGCAAAGTCTTAGTACGTGTCTGACCCTTCTGTATTTAATAGACCCCACTAGTTGATGACCTCGCCTCAATGCCGTTTCTTGTTATGAAACGGGTCACTAGTGTTGCCCCCCCCAGCACAACTGTGATGCGGAAAATTTGCAGTGTAGGTTCTTTTGCTTCCAGTAGTCTTTTTAAACCCAGTCAATTCCAAACGACAGACAACACTCCTATCTTCTTCCTCATCATCACCTTTCTCTCTCTCTCTGCTCTGCAGGTCTGGTTTTCCCACTTGTTTATGTGTAGCATTACCGCAGGATAACTCTCAGTAGTGGCTGAGTCTGAGTGGGCTTGTATGTGCTAGCCCACTGTCACTAGCAACACAATAAAGCTAGGCTATTTAGGATGCATCCATGTTCTTTTATGTATTTGAGGTACCTTACTGGTATTAAGGTGATTTCAAAACTCAGTGGAGGTGGAAGCATCATGAAATGGGGCTGCTTCTATGTAAACAGTAATGGGACATTACATGTCATTGGAAAAAACCTCATTTAAGAGATAAGCCGGGAGAGATTAGGGGAGACCTTAATCTCATCTAACAAGAAAGGGGAGAAGATACACTTTTCAGCAAAACAGCAGGCACAAGCATACAGCAAAAATAACTCCATACTTGTTTCTAAAAATGTGAAGGTGCTTGCCTAGTCAATCTCCTGACTTGAATCCATTTGAAAGTTTATTAAGGATTTTGAGTTTGTGAGTCCATTAAAGGAACCCTTGTAATCGTTTGGAATTGGAGACAGTTTGTGCCAAACTTAAACCACAGTGCTATAAAGAGCTAATTACTTCTTACTGTTTGTCTCAGATCTGTTGTTGCCAGTGGTGGCTTTCCAAAGTTAATGTTAATTATTTAGTTAATTTTATTAATTACTGGTGTTATATCAGTTTTAGTTTTAAGCATATCTTTGCTCATGCTTGTGAATACTTTGAACACTTGATATATATACAAATACAAAGTCATAAGATGTTGTTTGTAAACCTGAAGTAGGTATACACACTGGAAGTATAGACTGTAGAACCACACTAAACATTACATTGATTGGAATTTTTCCCAGCATCCTGTAAAGCTTGTCCAACCCCACCAACAATTTCTATGAAGAAACACATTTGTTGGCGGTGCAAGGATAGGTTTTGGATAGAATATGTGAAGGAATTAAAGGGTGTAAAAGAAACGGAGAGGGAGGGAGGGAAGGTAAGAGAAGGGAAGGAGTTTGTGTGACAGCACACTGATTCATCCCTCCCTGTGGCTGCATTGATCGACTGGCCGCAGGGGCTTGGTGTAAAAGCGTGAGGATTAACAGACTGTCTAGAGGTAATTAATTTGGATGCTGGAATAGACTTCTCAGGACTGCTAAGTGTGCACTGATCCAATGGGCAGGAGAGGAGTGAGGCTGCACAAGTGCTTGCTTGCACTTACTTCCGTATTAACACACACACACACACACACACACACACACACACGTTAAATTGTGCCAGTACTTCTCACCATAGTGGGTCCTTGTAAGTTTAATAAAGCCGCAGGGTCAAACACTACTTCAGCAGTTGCATAAAAGTTCCGTTGTCCTCCTCTTTACATGCATAAGCATGTCCATGCCAACACGCCAAGCTCTTCCTTTTGTTGTCATACAGTAATGTACGTCACCTTTACACTGAGAACTGAGGTGGCCATGGAGGCAGGAAGGGGAAGGAGAAGCAAGTGGAAGGAGATCAAGGCTCAGAATCACTGTGAAATCCAATGACTCTGAAGCCTCAAAGGTACTACTTAGGAGTGCACAATTATGACAACAATGATAATTGCAATTAAGCTGTTTTGAGTGATAATGTGATTGCAATTATTAAATTATGATTAAAGGTGATTGATGTGTTTCATTACTTCAGAGACAGTTCTGCAGCAACACCTGTAATTTTCAGGCTACATGAACATTCTCCTGAAGACTGAATGGGATCTTGCCTAGAAGTGGTTGATAGTTTTGCAGCTGGCATGTTGCTTAACTGAATACGTTAATTTATGCCTTTTTGCTAAATAGAAAAAACTGATCGCAGATTCCAGAATCACAATTTCCATAAAGATGCTATTAATTTGTGCAGCCTCTGCATAAAATGTGGTAACAGTGCTGTAAAGAGAAGTCAGGTGGGGTATCTTCCTTCATTATGTTTATTTCATGTTGAATTTGTTTAATTGTTTATCAGTAACATTTTGATGGGTGCACTACATGTAGACATCTGCTCTACCTGTGTTTATTCTAAAATCAAGAGCATTAAGAGGCAATTTGTCACCTTTTGCTGCAGTAACAGCCTCTACTCTTTTGAGAAGGATTTTTAATAGATGTTGGAACATTTGATTGCAGTCACAAGCATCTGGATCACAAACATCTCTCCAGCTCCTCCCAGAAACACTGCGTAGAGCTCCATCACCTCAGAGAAAGCAGTTCTATTGCTCCCCAGCCCAGTAAAATAAAAAAAATATTTATAAAAAGTTAGGAATTAGGCTTGACATTTAGAGTTTGTTGAACCTCAGTTAGCAGAATGTAAGACGGATTCTGTTATGCTAATTTGCTTAGAAACTAAATTAACTTTCCCTTTTTTTTTTATTTTAACATACCATATATAAGCACTGTAAATGTTTCAAAACGTTGCAAAAATAGAATACAATCCAGTTTTGAATTAACTGTTTTTGTTACATCATGAAAACCAATGCTGTTTAGCCTATCGCAGCTTATCTCTGCCTATTCTCAGTGAAGTTATAAGGAGTGTTTCAGTTAAGTCTGCTCCTTAAATTAGGCACAATGCAGGGCTGCTAATTTGAACAGAGGTTATTTACATATATTGGTCTTAAAGACACAGAAGGAGACAGCTTATTTAATTACAAAAGATAGGTTACAAATAGAAATTAAAAGTTAGAAATTGATTTTGATGATTTCGATGTAGGATATAGGCCCATTATGTCAAAATTACTAAGTTAAAACACATTTTTTCAGTGGAACGCTGGGGGGCTTATACCCCTCCAGCTGGCACTTGGCATCAGGCATGGTGACCTTAGGCTTGTGTGCGGGTGATCCAGAGAGTAATGTTCTATTGGCTCTGCTTTTCTGTGGTGTGTGTACAGCTGCTCATGTGTCAGAAAGCTGAAGTTCTTGAATACCTAAATTGCAATTTTGGACATACACTACCAGTCAAAAGTTTGGACACCCTTCTCATTCAACGATTTCCCTTATTTTTATTATTGGCTACATTGTAGATTAATATTGAAAACATCACCTATTGCTCTGATGACAGCTTTGCACACTC
>JBBPCZ010000034.1:8440715-8459189 GCA_037974445.1 Brycinus macrolepidotus
ATTTTGTTTATTCTCAATATTAATCTACAATGTGTAAAATAATAAAAACAAAGAAAAAACATTGAATGAGAAGGTGTTTCCAAACTTTTGACTGGTAGTGTATGATGTATGATTTGACTGGATGTAACCTAAGACTAATTTGAATGTTGTGCTACATTTTGCAGATGGTTTTGTCCTCTAAATTCAGAAATATTTTTGCTGAATGGTAGAGGATTTTAAATCCCCTTCTATGCGTTAAGGGTGAGGTTTCTGTACACAGATCTAGATAAGATTGGATAATCGCCACAAACAGTGGATTCAGTGTAATAGAAGTTCAAACAAATGAGTGTGCATGTAAATGCCACGTAAAAGTTAAATGTGTATAATAACCTGCTGATGTTTTCAAGTACTTCAGGACGTCAAGTACAGTGTCCTGTGTTTTGCATGAAGTGTACTTATATAGGTTAATGTAAGTACTAGTATTAATATCACATCTGGCTGATATTTTTTCATTTTGAATAAAACGTGGTTCTGAGCTGAGAGGTTTACTAATTTAAAGCCCACATACTTTTTGATCCTGATGTGCATTAGCCTTGATTTTATGCAGGTACATGTAGTTGCCTGGGGCCAAAATAGTACTGAGAAAAGCATTTGTCCATATTAAATTCATCAGTGCCGTTTTTGTGAAATATGTATTGGCCAGTATCCCCATTAGCTGCTTTACATGTCAGTTCGTCTGCTTGGACTCAGTTGTGTTAAGTGAGTGGTTCCTCACGTATTGTTGAAAAACAGCCAGGAACAAGACAAGAAAATAGAGGGCTGTCTGAAAGGTTCAATTTTCTTAACTGGTAAAGAGTGCCGAATGCTGTTACAAGGAATGACAGTTTTCATAAAGCTCCATAAAAGGCTGGAGGTTAAAAACAGCCGTGCAGAAACTGTAACTTATTAACTCATATTAATTGAATTCGTTACACAACGTCACCTTTGGATATTCCTCTTTGGGATCGGTTTCAGCGATGATTTGTGACTTCAAATGAATTTAGTAATTGCACTGAGGCCAAGTGCTCTTTTGTGTTTTCTTATATCTATTTCAGATTAGCATCTTCATAACCACTTTTAGAGCTGAGCAAATGATCAAACTTCTGGCTGTAAATGGAGCGTAGAGGAAGTGCATTTGACTGCGGACCCTCACACTCCCCAAGAACGCACGTGTACCAACATCCTTCTTGCCTGAAACTTTGCTGAGAGCAGGTCGATCAATAGGATGAGAGAGAGGGAGGGTGAGTGAGCAGGAGATGGAGGGGTAGGAGGGAGAGGGGAGGACTGTTTGTGTGTCGTTCTCAATAAAGATTGGATTTACAATAACATTGCCTCCACCCCCTGTCCTCTCTCTCCTCCTTCTCACAACATTTTACAGCTCTTGGCTCCGTCATTTCCCCAATAAAATACACCCAACATAAAATCCACAGGCACTTAGGAACTATCCGTCCAGGAGGAGGGGCCCAGGGAGGGGTAAACATCCTTTTTACACTACTTAATCCATCCATCCATCTATCCATTGATCCATCCATCCATCTAGTAAATGAAGGAGGATATACTGTTGCAGGTTGGTTTATTAAGATGTGTTGCATCATGAATATCCCCTTGTCAAGCCACGAGCTAGAGACAACAAGCAGTTCAATTCAATCATTTCACTCAAATCTTGAAGTGTTTGACCTTCTGTTACAGTTATTTGCGTGATCAAATTTCCCTTTCATTTGCTCAGCAGAAGTTTGTAAATTTAAAGTCTCAACTGGAGTAGGTGAGATTCTTAGAGAGGGCTTTGACCTGCACTCTTAAAAATGAAGGTGCTAAAAGGGTTCTTGGATCACTTGAGGACCTTTCAGTGGATGGAATAATTTTTGTTAATGAGATGCATGAGTGGGAAGTACCTTTTTGAAGTTTAAAACTGCATATAAGTGTTGTAAGTGTTCAATACGCTCTTTAAAACTTGAATCAACTGATGATACTTGATCCACTAGATTCGACATTCACATGGTATTCGGAACAAAATTTGAATAATGTTTGCGAACGTTAGTGTAAAAAAAAAAAAAAAAAGCAGTTGCCTCAAATATTATGAATAATAGAATGTCCATCCTCCCCAGTGCATTGTCATACGTCCACAATGCACTTTGTCACATTTTAAGTGATATATTTTAGAAGATAATTTGTGAAAGGTTCTTTAGCCGAGCAAAAGTGATTCTTCTATGGCATCTCTCTAAAGAATCATTTTAACACCCTTATTGTGAAGAGTGTATAAGGAGACTGCATGCTTTCACGTAGCAGTCATGCTTACTAGGCTCTCTCTCAATAAACTTAAAGCGAGGAGCGTCAGGAGGTTTTAAATTGCATTTCCCCTCAAACGTTTCCTTCAGCAGCCTCATAACGGCAGCTAAACAACTCTGACAGAACCAGCTTCTTTAGAGAAAGGCTTTTAGGCTATTTCTAATCGTCAGGTCGTCTTTGCTATGTGAAGGAGATTGAATTTGTCATGAATTTGAGGTTTCCCTGTCTCTCTCTTTATTGGCTTTCTCTGATGGAGGAGGATGAGTATTCCGGGCCACAGATAAAGGATGTTCCAGACCCAGATTCCCAGAAAGGCAGAGGAATGATGCCAGATAAGAGTGACGCCATCCGATACACTGTTATACTGTAGATCGGAATGGAAACCAGCACCAGATTTCTCCCCCCCTCTTTTTATTCCGCTGGAACTGGAGATAAGAGGGCCTTAATACTAGGGTTAAAGATATGTTTTTTCTTATTATTTTTTATTTCTCTTCCTGACTGACGGTGGTATTATCTAAAAAGCTGTGAGATGTCCTGCCAAGGCCTATGTGCAAAGTAGGAGAAATGGCCCTGCAGTTCAAGCTTCATAAGGATAAAAGATAGAGTGAATAAGAATGAGAAGCACATTGTGCTGCTTTTGTCCCCCACAACCTCACAGGCGTGTGTGATTCACATGAAGACATGTTCCTCTAACCCGCAACGAGTCATATTTGCACGTCCTCGGCACAGAGAATATCTGCGTATATGGTAAAAAAATGTGTAGACGTCTCTAAATAGGTCTGAAAATGCGTCTTGTTTGTCAAAGAGTGTAAACCATTACATCTGTTATCTTTTGCAAATGAGGCTCAGCATTCTGAGCTCCCAGTTCAGAGCCCTCTCTCACTAGCGTAAGCAAATTTAAAATGAGTTCACACAGAGAAATCTCACATCTCTCAGCGTATGCCACATTGTCGCTAATTGGAAGCCAGGCTTGATGGAGAGAAACAGTTGTCACACGCCTAACAAATTCATTGCAATCAGAGACGCTTACGAATTTTCACTCGAGTGCAATGTTTTTTTCTTATTATTATTATTAGGTTTTTTACATTTGGTGAAATGCTTCTTAGTGCTCTAGACATTGCATTTCAGAGCAGAAAGATTAGCATGTTTTGTTGGAAAATAGACCAAAAGAAGTGTACTTTTGAAAAGATGAGCATGAAATAATCAGTGAATGAGCAAATATGGCATTCAGATGTATGCGAGTCCTCTGCAACATCTGGGGAAGAAGACGGCTTCAACTGAAATTCTGTTTGATGTATGACATTGAGGAGTCAACTCTCAGATGCTGAACCTTTAATGAACGATATGGTGGTTCTAAAACAAACCGAACGAGTCTGCAGAAAGGCATGCATAGCAATTATTTCGGGCCTCGTTAAAAGCCTCCCACCCCTTCCATTCTCTCCCAATCAATCGCCACTTTAGCTCAAATGAAGGAAGCTCGAATGTTGGTCTTCTCTCAGTCTAATTAGCTTAATTGCCCCAATGTGGTAAATGCAGAATGAGGAGGCATGCTGTTCATCAGGGACGTCTTCTGAGACTTTCTCCTACAGGTCTGATACGTGGTTGTCAGAATGCTGTTTGAATGTTCCCAGTTGGTGTCTCGCTCAGTTCAGTGCGAATTTGTGTGAAATTTCTCAGTCTACTCTTTTGGGACTTGTCAAAAAATTGGGCCTCATTGAGTAAGAGTGCGAATCCCTTGGTTCAGTAAATTCGTCCCTTCAGGAGGCCCAGTGCCTACAGAAATAACCTACATCCAGATATGCAGCCTAGCTCCAGGGTTGACGTTCATTTTGAATGCATCAGAAAGCTGATCCTTCAACACGGTGCTCACACCAATTAGCCCAGATTAACCTCGCTCTTTTACACATGCATGCGTGCGCACAAACAGTCATCGCAGACATTTGCACATTCCACCGATGCATTACACCATATGTGTCTTGTAGGCTGCTCCCACCTTTGGCTCTTTAGCACACTCTTATGCTTAATAAGCCTCAATTATTTGACATTGGTGTGAATTATAAATAGCTGAGAGAGATTTTGCCCAATTATCCATAGTTGTCTTAAGTTGGTGAAGAGGTACAAAAACAAGTCATGGAAATTAGTGCTCAACTTGCTCACTCGTTCAAGCGAGCTTATTTTTAAAACCCTTCTCGGTCTTAGTCGGACACTTACACACGCACACCCCTCCATTATATTGATTCGTGTGTTGCTTACACAGGCATTACCACACTCTTCAGATTGAAGACATGTCTGCTCTCAAACATACAATCTGTTTACTTTCGCTTCGCCTTATTCACTTGCCTCATTGACATGTGTTCCATACATTTCTGATGTTTTTATCAAGAGGATTTTCCTTGATCTGCCGGGATCCGTGAGGTCTTTATGAATTGACTTTTCATATGACATGAAAATGAATTTCTTTCCTGAAAGTTTGGAAGGAACATTGTATTGTCCCAATTCACATATTTTATAGGTTCTTGTAAAAATTAAACATAAATGCTGTTCACTGTTTTATGTATGTGTATATGTGTGTGTTTATGTATATATGTGTGTCCATGTGTTTATATATATTTATATATTGTTTGCATTTACTGAGCTGTATTTGTTATCCATTGCAAAGAATTTTCCATAAAGTAACATTCATTGTTTAATCATCTCACTTTCAAAATACAAAACATTAGAGGGACTAAGTAACTATACCACCTTCAGACATGCTAGCCTCACAAGATATGCTCCAAGTTTCTGTGTGTTGGATAAAAGATTGTCCACAACCATGTAAAAGACTGACACTTCTGTTCCACACTCTGTGGTCCAAAGTTTTGTATTTTTTTCACACAAGTTCATAGCCGAAGGGAAGTTTGATAACCATCATATATCAGTAGCACCCCATTTCCTGCGGTTATGTACAAGTTCCTGATTTCTGTGTTTCCAGAACCTTAAGGGCATATACTGATATACTGGCGTTTCTGCTATGTAGAGATGATAGTGACAGAGTTAGACTCATGGAAATGTTCACTGGCCAATTTTATGCCCTTTATTGAATTCAGTGCTCATGTTATTCTCCAAAGACGGATTCTTTATTGACAACCCCTTCCCATTAGATTGCATTAGGTTAGTACCAAATTGACCGCTTTATTTGTGTCAGCCTGTCAGTTTGGGTTGAATCATCAATTAAGAAATGTCTCTTGTACTTCGTTGTCTCTAAGAGTGTGGGTTTTTGAGCTCTGTTTTTGCTGTTTGGAAGAAACATAATTTAATTTTAGAATAGAGAAAGTGAAATTACTAAATTTAACTGAGGATGTGCATCTGTACTGGAAACCCCTTTCATGTGATGAGTGATAAATCCACTATGTTCTATGAAACACAAAACGTCCATTCACCAAATACCTTTATATTTTTAATGAGTTATTTCTTTGTGGATGTGAACCCCTGCCCCCTCCTCCGTAGCACACTGTGTTTCCTGACACCCTTCCCCCCTTTATTTTTCTCTCTTGTTAGAAAAGAACCCAGTAAGAAAAGAACCCAGTAGCAATTTGAGTTCCTTCATTGTCAAAAATGTTATCACCCCTGTCTGCTCTCTGGGCTCAGAACAAAGTAGCTGCACGGCGTGCAAGAAAAAAAAACACAGGAGAGAATAAAGGGAAGAGAGTCTGAGACAATGGGGAAAATAAGAACCTAGAATATGAATCACAAACAGAAAAGCCGTCTTTTCTTTTTTCTTTTCTTTTTTTGTTTTTGTTGTTGACAGTAGGTATCCCCAAGAATTTAAAAGATTGAAAGGCATCCTTTTTTTCCAACAGCACATATATACAGTACAGGTAGTAAAGCTACTATACACACCTGGTCCCTTAGCATACACCTTCTCTTCATGCTAACCATATGTGTCTCCTTAACACGGTCTAGTTAAAGGAAATAAATGAGTAATCATTGTTACTAAGAAGGAAAGAAAAGTGTCCAAACCTTTGAAATGTTGGATTATGTCAATACCAAGAGTGGTATCTCTGGCACTTATTTGTTAAAAACGTGTTCCAGAGGATCTTCGTCGCAAATTGAATTAAGTAACAGATAGACTGGAAATAGAGTGGAGGAGGCACAAAGGGTACATTGGATTAGGGGTGTGCCAATTGAAATTTTGCTTGATGTGGATGGAAATGAGGTCACTTCATAGTCTTGGCAGAAATTATGTGGTTCCAAGACACAAAAAGTATGACCTGAATAAATCAATAAAGATAATAAAAGCCCTTCACACAGTGCATTGGTTTTACACTCAGCTTCAAGTGGACAGTGATGCATTTTCTTCTTCGTGGAATGGGATGTTTCAATTTTTAAATATATGAATAATGAGGAATTCTGATTGAGTCATCAATATTCCAGCTACGCTGAAAAAATTGGTCCGTTTTCTGCACATTGGTTATGTAATTTGCTCTTTAACCAGAGAATGTAATAAACAAATAATTTACTATACGTTTCAGCTATTATGAATAATGACAGATATGAATGATGTATAGGCTACTTCAGAATCAGCACACCCCTACTTTGGAACCTAGGGCAATGAACACACCCCTACTCAGCTATTCTGTATTAAACATAGTGACCAGAAAAGATAGGGGATAGTATAGATGCTATCACGTATAGGCATAATCTATATCTGGTATTCCTCCTTCTCTGTACCCACGATTGGTCCCATAGCCTGGATTCGCTGAGTGGTTGAGGGTGCTTCTATAAAGGGTTGTATTATTTGAGGGAAAAATAGTATGAATGTATGTCATGTCCTCGACTTTTGCCTTTGGCTGCAAGGGTTGATGGGCTGCCAGTGGCGTCATCTGGAAACCAGGAGTTCCAATCTCTAAGATTGAAGTGTCTTTAATGGTACCTGATTCTACATAGTCATCATAATGCTTGGCACCACTACGGGACCCAACATCACGCCCATAGACCGTATGATCCTCAGCTGTAAGGTATCCTGCCCGATGTCCGTACCAGCAGAAGATCCCAAAAATTAAGAACAGGGAAACACATGCAGTCACCCCTCCTATAATCCCTGCAAGTGGTAAGGCAGCTAGTTCATCTGTACTCTCTATGTCCTGACCCTGGTCAGCTCCAGGCTGAACCTGGGGATCTGCTGTCTCTGTTCTGGCACAAGCAGGATGCTCATGTTCTGAGTCAGTGTTCACATTAAACCCCCCTGTCGCTGTAATTGATGTCCATCTTCCCTTGTTGACAACGAGAGGCACCAAGCAGATAATGTAACTTGACTGGGGTTGTAGTTGAGTGAGTAAATACTCTCTGCGGTCCCCTGGGACTAGTGTCTCTGTGATGGACCCCATAGCTGGGTTGTTGCCTAGTCTTAACCAGGAGAGCCTGAAAGCTGAGGCAGGCTGAGCAGCCTGCCATGTAATATGGACTGTCTCTGGAGTTAAGGGCTTTACACTGATGACTAATGTTTTGCCAGCAACCCCACCTTCACCCCCTAAAGGACTGTCCTGTCCCAAATCAGGGTACCTGTGTACAGGCCGTCTGGACCTGAGTGTAAACAGAGAACCCTGGGGCAGTGCAACAGTCGTTGTAGTTGGGGAGTCGGTTGGAAAATCCCCTTTATCCTTTTTGGCTCCATCACCTCCCCCATAACCTCCAACTCCACCTAGTCCATCCACTGCTACCTCACACTGCTCCATTTGATTTGTGAGGTCCCTAAGTGATTTTCCCCTGACTTTTTCTGGTCCATGACATGTCAGTCCCCTCACCGTGACTGATGAACCTCGGACATGCAACCAGTCATGGAGCCAGCGGAGGTTACAGCCACAATACCAAGGATTCCCACGGAGAAGCAGCTGTGAAATGCTGTCCAAATCCCTGAACAGACCCCTGGGGAGGGTTGTAAGGTTGTTACCTGACAGGTCAAGCTTCTGTAGCCTACGCATACCATCTAAGGAACCTCTTGGCATGTGAGCCATGGCATTATCCTGCAGGTATAGTCGAAGAAGATGTGTGCTAGGAAGGTTTAAAGGTGGTGACTGAAGGGAGTTGCGTACCAGAGAGAGCTCTGTCAAATTAGACAGCCGTGAAAATGTGTCGTCAGCAATGCGTTGATTTGCTAAAAGGTTCCCATCAAGGAAGAGGCGTCTAAGTGAAGTGAGTCCCCTGAATGCATGTGTTGGAATTGTAGAAATGCGATTGTCATCCAATCGAAGCTCTTCAAGTGAAGACGGCAACCCTGATGGTATACTTGAAAGGTGGTTGCGTGATAAGAAGAGAAGCCGTAGCCGTGGATTATTTGCAAACGCCTTGTCCTCGATGCTTACGGTTGAAATTGAATTGTCATCCATGTGAAGTTTCTCTAGCAGAGGTAAACGTGCCAAAGCAGCACGGGGTAAAGTTCGTATATTGTTGTCCTGAAGGTGGAGTTCACGTAATGATGGAGGCAAGTGTGTGGGAAAATCATCCAGTTCATTGTCATAGAGATAAACCACTTGAACAGTCATTCGCTGCTCTAAGGAGACGGGTAGGCCAGCGTTATCAATGCGATTATTCTGTAAATAGAGAACGGCTGCGGTTAAGGGTAAAGGTGGTATGATGCTCAGTCCGCGGTCATTGCAGTAAATAAAGCCATCGTCACACCTACATGCTGATGGACACGGTACGTCCCCTTGAAGCTCCGCCTCCCCGAGCGCCGCCTCAGTGATGGCAGCTGTTGCTGCAGCAAACTCCAGCACCTCTACCAATAGTGTTAGGGAGAGGAGAAGCAGGAACAGCCAGTCTCTGAGCTCGATCAGGCTTTCAGTTGCCATAGCTGCTCTAAGTGTCCCCCACACTTCTCAACTCCTCTTGAAACGTTTGTGTTTGGAGGGAAATTTGTAGTTGGGGAAGCACTTTGTATCACTGATGCACTTTTTCCTGCCACTGCTTTTGGTCCCTGTGGGGAACAAGGAGAGAAAAGTAAACAAGAAGTTGCACAGAAGGTAATATGCCACCTTGACCTAGACATTCAAGAACCACCTGTCCGCATTGTTCGGTGCTCTCCTAATCTTTCAACCTACTTCTGTGAAGTACAGCTGTGTTTTACACTTATGGAAGATTTACTGCCGGTAAATTTGGGAAAGAAGAAGCAGGTAATAGGAGAACAGGTGACTGAGCTGTAAAGAGGCTGAAAGACTTAAAAGAAAGAACAAGATGAAGAAGCAAATAGCTTTACAAAGAGTGGAAATGCTGCACAGGACAGACATTAAGTGTAAGAGATGGTTGCATGAGACAATTCAGGGCCCATTGTTTTATACGCACGATATATTCAATAAAGACTGAAAAATAACTAATGTTTCAGTTCTTATTTATTCCTTCTTAGGAATATGCATTTACCAAAAACCTGTTTTAAAGCCATTTCATTTTTTTTTCTATGAGTGTTGTCTTTATTCTGCAGACCCTAGAATTAAAAAAGAAATCTCAAAGTCTCTTAACTTAAAAATGTGTTTTATCTCTACCTTCTTGAAATGCAAAGAGCTGGACACATGAGCTGGCGAGACCACAAAACCCATTTTAAATGTTTTTACAGGAACTCAGCTCCCTATATTTTCAGCTCATCTATATTTTTGGCCTAGAAAAGGCAAAAATCAGCATGTTTTAAGAAAATCAGAATGTGAACATTTTCAGGGTGCAGTTGAGACCTCTTACAATCCACAATATCTCCTGCTGTTGAAAAAACATGCTCACTTGGAACTGACATAGCTGGAACTGTGCTATGCTTTAGCCAGAGGTGCAAGCAGTGGACTTCAGTGGACAGCTTGTGAGTGGGTGAGAGGTCTCTTTCCTGTACATGTCTATCTCTTGGTCTTTTGCTCTGTTGGACTCAGCTGGCTGAATAGGAGTGAAAGAGCCCCTACTATGGTTGTTAAGTTCTGTCCTCTTTGCAGGGTGGCGGTCTAGCTCAGCTTCACCTGTGTCTCTCACTTCATCTTTTGCTTCATGTGTAACACTGTCATTTGTGGCACTGGCTCCTGCTGCACTCTCTCCTTTTTCCATGCTGGTGGCATATCTCTGCATACAGCAGAGGTAGAAAAAACAGATACTGCAAGAAAAATTAATTTCAGGTAATTTCTAGAGATCTCTTCTAGCTTAGCACTACCTAATTGTAAACTTAACCTGGAGTTACAAAATAAGCAAAATGTCAGTATTTCAATATTTTATGTAACTGTTACATACAAGCATACCTACTGTTTTTTTCCAACTGATATAAATAATATATATTATATAAATTATGCATAAATACCTGATTCTGCTTAGCTACAGTGCTTGAACTGTACTGTACTCTCTAAAAGATCGTAAACATCCCTGCTGTACTTGTCCACTAGCTTCTCCAAGATTGCCCTGTTCATACTGGCCACTATAGTGGAGTCTTTCTCGTTGGGTGCCATACTCTGTTCAGTCATGTGGGTCAAGGGTAATACCAAAGACACTGCTGGGTTTTTTTCATTTCTCAACACATTGGTGGCTGTTTTGAGCGGACCGAGCATTACTGATGTTATTGCCGTCCACAATATCAGTGTCCAGTGTGTTCTGCGCTGACAAAAGTTGCTGTCACAGCTGCATGCTGTTCGAGGTGGCGATTTAGCATGTCCAGTGTGCTGTTCCACAGCATGCTTAGGTCAATCATGAGTTTATTCTGGGGCAGTCTGAGCAGTTTTTGTTTTGATGCCAAATTTGCACTGACAATGCTACTTCTGTGGAAATATTCTGCAGTCCTCCTCACATGGCCCAGCAAACGGCTAACAGAGGGAACTCAAAGTCCCCCCTAAGCGCCCAAAGTGTGGGCCAAACACCTGATATGTGGTTCCAGTCCAGCCTCTCACACTGCTACATCTATGTTTGTTGTTTTTTTGTAACAACAGCATTAGTCTAATTGGGCACTTCAGCAAGATTTTGGTCAGTGTGCGGTTTTACACGTTTGGAGAACAAAACTCTCAGTTTCTCAGTTTGGGCTCCAGCATGTTGAATAAATTTTGTCACTTGATGCCAGAAGTGGCGCAGCATATAACTCTATAAGAATTGTTTGGCCTTTTGTTAAATTAGCAGGCAGGGACTGTAGCTTGTCCTTATGATGCTGTTGTAGATGGTGGAGCATGTCACTGGTGTTAGCCATCGTGCACCAGAACAAGCTTGCCAAGCGCCTTTGTTCAACCTACAATCTATTGCATGCTCTTACGTTAGCATTAATAAATAATATCTTCATCCTCTGGGAGTCACAGTTTAATTGACTTCATATTTTTGAATCATGAAATATTGTGCCACCGTGCATCGGTACACCCCTTTAATGTGAATAGTCATATTTTTGAAAAATGAAATATCGTGCCATGGTAGACTGTTATACCCCGTTCAGAACATTAAAATTGATTGACATATCAAGTCCTGTTAAAAAAAAATTACACCTCTGCTTGCTGAATCACTGTAAGTCATATTACAATTCAAATTTTACACCAAACAGCTTTTGAATAAGCCTGCAGTTTAATTTTAGTCTGAGTTTCATGAAGTTCACACTGGAGTCAGCTGCAGCTTTCATTTGCAATGTAATTTGCATTTGGGATGCAGGGGCGAACCACAGACACTTGCTACAAATTGACATGCATAATGGATGCTGTTTCTGGGTGGTTATTGTTTTCAAAATAGTATGAATAATTCAGAAAGCCTGCTCTGAATACCCGAGAAAGATATCACTCTGTGTTCAACAAACTGTTGACGAGCAGCCTAGGTTTTGTTTCTGCTTCCTGTGTCTGTCTTACGTTAGGCCTCCGCCTGTGACTTATCAAAGGGGGGTGGCGGAAGGAAGATGAGAAACACTTGCAATTAAGATGGAAATGACTTCTAAGCGTTTCATTTCTCATCCTGTCCCCTTAGATCCCCCCAAAAAAGAAAAGCAATTACCATCTTAATCTTCCTCATCTGCCAACACTGAATAAAATGACCAGTGATTCCTTGCTTTTGTCAACAAACTGAATACACTCAGGCACTGCCATCTTTGACGGGTCAAAACTATGACAATATAATGTAAACACCACCAAAAAGGAATCAGCAATGTTTGTGAAAGTGTGCCAAACACAAAAACAGGTTTACATTATGTTGATGCCTCAGTGACACAAATTTTGACGGCGTATGCAGAACCTAAAAAAACTGCCCTGAGAAAATGGGGCACGATGATTGCAAGTCAAAGCTCCTGTCACGGTGAAAGATAGTCAGACGCTTTGTCCAAACAAAAACACATCCAGAAATAATAGTAGCATTCAATTAGACATTTTTTGCAAGCACTATTGCTGAAAAAGTTGGTATTACCGCTCAAAAGAGTGGAATCACTGTTTAAAAGTGTAAAGTGACCATTTTTGTCATACGTGAACACACCACAGCACACAGTGAGAACAACACGAAATTCTTCCTCTGCATTTAACCCATTCACTAAGTGAAGCAGCGGGCAGCCAGGAACACAGCACCCTGCTAAAGGGTACCTCAGAGGTGCCACTAGCAGTCTTGGGATTCGAACCCACGACTCTTTGATCGCAGGGGCAACGCCCTAACGACAAAATTATTTGGATGCTCCAACTTTTGTAGATCTCAAATTATAAACACAAATTAAATGAGTGTTTGAAAAGCGGTGATCAAATCTTGAGGCAGATAACATCAATGGATGGCTCTAGAGAGCAGAATTTCAATTCAAATAAGAGCAATTATTAATAACATTTTGACCCAACCAAAAACCCAAACTACACCAGTAGCTTCATGAAGAATGATGTCCAGAGTCTGATGCCAAGACCACATAGCTTGATGTAATGACAGTAAAACATATAGCATTTACCTTCAACATTCCTTAGAAAATATACAGGCATGTTAGAGTTTGAAATGGACACCAAATCAACATATAATAAACCTCTACACAATAATAAACCTCTTCACAGCTTTTTGTGAGTGTTTATTCCTTTGTTCTTTTGTGCTTGGTGGAAACATAAAAGACTGAGACGACACCTGTTTGTATCCTTGTATGTTTTTGTGAGTAAAGGTGTGTGCATTGTTCTCTGCTGGGGCTTCTTTCTTTTCACTGCCTGCTCTCTCGCGGGGCCGCAGTCGGGCTTGTTTGTGTTGTTTGCCCGGCCAGATGGGAGTTGGTTAGCTGCCCCTCGGCTGCACACGCTGTTGCCTCGGGCAGCAACTGCATGCAAAACAAGCCCTTAAACGGAGCTAGCTCTCATGCAAAACTAATCAAGTTCGTTTACTCAGACAGACGGCGAGAGAGAGAATTATAGTGACAAAGGCTTTTGCATGTGGTTTGCTATGCCAATAGACAGTATTCATAGCAGGTGTAAGATGGGCATTTAAAAGAAAACCTGATTTACCTAACAAATAGATTTCTTTAAAATTAGAAAAATTTTCCTTTTTTCTTTTTGTTAAAAACATCATTTCCATTTGAATGCTGCATGTTCTTTGTCTGCTGCTTCATTTTTAAGGCTGTCACTGTTCACAAAATGAGGTACTTTGGCAGAAAATGGAGAGCAATTTAAATGTCATATTTAATTGCTTCCTTGGTGTGTGTACACATTTGGGTAATTTTTTTTTAATCATAAAATCAGCCATCTCCACGAGCTGGCAATGTTTGTGTTTGAGTGGGAGAAGCGAGTTCATGTGAAGGGGTGAGCACTGAGAATGCCATCCTTTTGCATATCTAATAAAACCACACTCATCTCCTTTCATCGTAATCCATTTAGCCTAAGCCAACAGGATAAAACAGTGCAAAGCATGTGTGTTTGCCTGTGCAGGTTCGTGTGTGTTCCTGTGTGTTTGTAGTGAATATAAGACGAACCTGTGTGCCTTCAGACCGCAGACACTTTCTTCCCCACTCTCTGACCTGGTACATGTCCTGAATGAGTAAGTGCCTCTCTCTCTCTCACACTCACACACACACACACACACACACACACACTAGCGCACTCCTTTTTCCTTTTTTGCCCTTCATTTTCGGCTCATTTCTTTCATCCGTTAGTTAAACATTCCCATGCTTAAATGTTTTCATCAGTGTCCATCTTCTCAGCTGCCCCCTCTTTTGCTCTCTCATCATCTCTTCATCTACACTCTCTCTATGATTTGAAACATCTTTTTCATCTTTTCTCTGCTTCTGGTATCTGACTGTAATTTTCTTGCCTGTAAGGGGTGCCATATATAGTTTTAATGCTAGCATGATACTGGCCTTTGTAATACTGGTATCACATGAAGATGCTTTAATGCAGTAATCTTTAGTTGCGTGCTCTGAGCATCCTGTGTGTTTTGCAGGATGTTTGCACATTACGCAAGTGAAATCAGTCTTACCTTTTCACAATAAAGATTCTCTGGTGTATTTTTAAAGCCAACCTGAAATAAAGTCTTTACCTTACTTACAATGTTTCTGTTCAAATTAAGCAGTGTTTATGATATATACTATAAAACACAAAATTATTGTTTTTTACAATTTCCATCCAAAAATCCAAAAGACTTTACCCACGCACAAAAACATCTTTTGTCATCGTGCATCAGTAGGCGGGGAAAACAATTAGAACCAGTTACGTCATACCACACCCTCTTCCCACCACCCGATCTATCATCAAACTGGAACACTCTCAGAGACCCTCTCTGACATTGTGGTTTTCTTAAGCAATAGAACATAAGAGGGAGTGTGTTATCACAAATAATATCATGGCTGTGATCTTTCTGCAGGCAAGGGCTGAAGGCGACGACTTAGTCTTCTGTAAAATGCAGGAAAGAAAGTAAAGGCAAGAAGCCCCAGACATTTTGTCAAATATGTTTTAATATCGGCAATTCCTTCTCGCACAAAAACAGTACCTTTTGCCGTAAGGATAGTGCCATGAAACTGTCACAATATCATGTCCACCTCAGCTTTTTCAATATTTACCAGATTCTCCTGAATGTTGTTTATTCCAGCCTGTCAGTAAAGCTATTCACAGCCCATCTTCTCTGCTGAATTCTGTTCATTTGTTCATTTCCTAGATACAAGTCCTACTAGTTTAGTGGTTCCACTATCACAGGTGCTGACTGGAAAACGAGCTTAGGGGGTTGGAATTTGGTGTATGCCTGCTGTCACACTCTTCTTCAGAATCTGACCAAATGGACTGCACCTCAAATGTATCTTATAAAAGTTATCTAATGTTTTATTTTTTTTTTATTGTAAGTAATGAAGTACAAAACTATCAATGGTCAGCTGAAACAGAAAGCGAGTCCTTATTTAGCAACTGGTGCTCAGAAGAATGATGCCGTCATTGTGAAGAACAGGGAATGCTTATCAATCAATCTGATTGTGCTTTTGTAACTGACTGTTGTATAATTGGAAATACATGGCAGTATCAAATAAAAATGCATTAGGATTCACAGTCCACATTGACTTTAGTATACTGCAAGGCAGTATACAATGGAGTGCATTTGTAATATGTAGCAATATAACTGTGATACAGCACCAAGATATTCAGAGTTACCTGGCCCATCCTGGTTTTTCTTACCTCATGTTAACATTGAGTGTATAATTTTTCTTGTGGTTTTAGCATAGTATTTTAATATTTACTTACATAATTAAGCAATGAGTAGAGTTCAAACAATACCACATTTTCCTTTTCCAGTACCGATACAGCTACTGAAATTTTCTGTATCAGCGCATTTAAAACTTCGCTTTTCTGCTCAAACCACTAAAGCACTTAACTACCTCACACGAAGAAACACAGCTAACGACATGATATCACACAGTGTGAGGATGTACTATTTCATGCTGGATTTGGTACAGGGTTGAATTGCATTCATTGTTTTGTTTTGTTTTTCCCTCATCTGATATCCGATCCAGTATTTTCAGCTGTTATCGGTTCGATACCAATGTCCATAGATACCAATATGCCATCTCTAGTCATGAGACTGTGGTCATTTGTCTAAAATATTGCTGAAGAGAAACTGAGGAGCTCTGAAGGCCAACATAACATCTAATATTCTTGCTGAATTTTAGATTAACACAGAAATAGTTTATAAAAAAATATATCTTACGCTTTTGAGAATAGGTGATCCTTTGTTGTAGCTTCTTGAGAGTGGGCTTTCCAGCAGGTGGTTGATATTGAGATTGGTCAAATGTTCAGTTTCTTTGCATGTCCATTCACTTCAGTGGCTGATAGCCATAGCAGCCATTACAGGAATCGCGTTCTTGAGAAAATTTAGACAATGAGACCAGCATAACTCCAGAGGAAGTATCCTGTCTTCAGAACAGTTCAGACAAATCAGTTACTGTTTGTTAGATCTTCCAAAGCCAGAAAAGCTTGTAACTGATGTCTTTGCACATCCAGGGGTGTAGTTATCATTTTGACTGTGTATCCTCAAGTCAGTGGCGGTTCTGCTGTTCTGCCTCACTTTTGAGACTGCTTCACCTGGGAAGAAGAAAGAATTCACAAGTAAGAATGAAGTTATTCACATTACGGCCGCACTACTTTAAAATCCCTCTGACCTTAAAAGAACTGCGTTCAACAATATAGAAGCTTTGAAAATGGGGAAGTGAAGTTTAGTGTGCAGAATTAAGTGGAAAATCTCTTTTACAGACCGCTCTAAGCCACAGCCCAGACCAAAACACAAATACAAACTGGGTCACTTTACTGACAGGACTGAGGAACTGCTCTGAACGATGGCACTGTACACCCCCGCACAATCTGCTTCATTATGTTGGAGCAAAACAAAAGACTGAATCCCTTCATTTGTAAAATGTGCAGCTATTGGGAGAATATTTGAGTACATATTACTAGCTACTGCCAGCTTCGTAGACTGTGGATGTACATATTTTTATGCTTCGTGTTTGTGTTTACCGCAAAGGCCGTTACAGGGCCCTGAATTTTACCCAGGTGACCATTATCTTTGTTCGCAACAGTGTGTTGTATTTCCCAGGCCGAACATGCGGCCGCTTTGTCGGAGAGTTTGTAATTTTTAAAGTCTCTTTCGGGAACCATTGGCTCACAGTGTAATGGCTCCAATCAGAGGGAGGCGGTGTTCAAAAACAATATTCCTGATATACAGTGTGCAGTGTGGGAAAGGCAGAGAGAGACAGAAGGAAATGGATCGCTGTAGAGCAGTGCTAGCCCTGTGTGGGGAGACTGAGAACATTTTTTCAGCTCTCTGAGTTAATGCAAAAGGAATGAAGCTTCAGCAAAGCAATAATGAATGTGTGGGCTAATTAAAATCAATAATGGGGATTTTTAGTGAATCGATGTTTGTAAGTTGGTGTGAAGAGGCAGAAGCAGCAGCAGTAGGCGCACATTCAGGTGGATAAACTGCTGATCAGTGGACTGAAAATTGCACTTTTCTCATGGTTCTCAGTCTATACAATTTTTTTTTTTTTTACTTTTTTGCCCCCCCACCCCACCCTTTCCATCTACTCATTACTCCCTGCCCTGTCACCTCTCACCCCTTTTTCTTTCTCTCATCGCTCCGCCTCTGCCTCTCACCCATCTCTCTTGTGCTTCTTTCTGTCTCTTTTTATGCTGCCCCCTTTTTCTGTTAATGCTCTCTCTGCCCTCTCTTTATTCTTCTACCTCAGTCTCTTTCTCTCTTGCTCTGTTTGCGCTCACTCTCTCCATTCTCTCTCACTCTCTGTCTCACCATGCTCCCTCTCTCTTTCTCTCATTATGCCCTCCGTTTCTCTCCATACCCTCTTTTTTTCTTTCTTTCTCTTTCCCTCACTCTCTTCCTTTTTTTGTCAGTCCCTCACTTACATTCTCTTCATGCCCCCCTCAGAGACAGAGTTATGTGTTGTGCAGAATGTAATAATGAAATCTGGTATGAGTGTGTATCAGGGCTGCTTCCAACACCTAGTCGAATGTCTGATCTTTGACCCCAAGTGTGGGGCCTTGTAAGAGTGCTATCAGTGCGATTATCCACTGGCTGCTCGCTACACACTGCTGTTGATGACAACATGGAGATATTCCCTAGATACAAGTTCAGCTCGTTCAACCTCAGTGACTCTTTGAAAATTGTAGTTTGCAGAAAATCTGTGATGGGTGTGTGTGTGGGTGTGGGGGTATGGGTGTGTGTGTGTGTGTGTGTGTGTGTGTGTGTGTGTGTGTGTGTGTGTGTGTGTGTGTGTGTGTGTGTGTG
>JBBPCZ010000034.1:8474114-8484161 GCA_037974445.1 Brycinus macrolepidotus
ACACACACACACACACACACACACACACACACACACACACACACACACACACACACACACACACATTATATATATATGTGTATCAATGTATGTATCTATCACAACCCTCCCCCCTTTTTTCCTCCTGCCTCAGAGCGCGCGGACATATTCAAGTCGCCTCGAAAACTCAGAGCGCGAGCCTACCTGAGTGCTGCACGCGCTCCCGGTCCCACCACGCTGCTGCTGCTGCTGCTGCTCGTGCGTTCGAGCGCTTGTGGCGCGCGAGCGGCTCCGTTCCGTTCTGAACGTGGAGCGCGCGCCGTCTCCCCCCCCCCCCAGTCACAGAGCGCGCGCACTCCGCCCCCTCAGTGGAGCGTGCAGGACAACGCCAATGGAAAAGTGCGCGCGGTATTTTTACAACAAACACAACATCTCAGCAGTATGCCAGTCACAATCATAACTAATATATAATAGTACATGTAGAATAAATTATAATTTAATAATAAGAGATTAGCGATTTTATATATAGTGTCTTTATTTGTAACAATAGCAGTTATAAGTAATTGCTTTTTTGCCGTGATAACAGTTATAATGATGATGATGATTTTTTCGGATTATTTTATGTAGGACAAAATACTAATAATATTACTACTAACAATAATTAAAATGTTATCATTTAATGCTATTTTAAAATAATGCTTAATACAATGTTTTGTTTTTTTGTGTTTACTATTACTATTACTACTAAAAATCATCATCATCCTTATAACAATAACAACGATAATAATAAACAGTTGAATTAAGTGAATAGTTACTCCTTTTCAGCAGTGTGTTGTTTTTGTTATTGTTTTGCTGTATTTAGTATTAATGACTGTGGGTTGGAAGTGCTGCTGTGCCACTGACTCCACTGACCATGTCCTGAGCTGCACAGCTCATTCTGACGTTGGAAACGCTAGAAGGCGTACAATAGCCAATGACCTAGAAATGGTTGTTGTACTACAAACTCACTTGTATCTCTTTGGTATGGGTATTTGGTATTGTGTAATGGATTCTGGTTGGTTCAGACATGCGTGGTGTGTAGTATCAGTGTGATATGCAGTGGGATCCAAAATCTTAGGAAAATGCCAAATCCCTCCTTGGTTTTACTCACTTGTTTAACAGCAGGTGCTTGTCCCTCGGCTATTGCCGTTTAGCCAGCAGATCTATCAGCAAAATGTTTGCCTTGGCGAGGCAGAGTAATCAGCCGCGTGTTCTGGCAAAGTGGATGTTGAAGATGGTTTCAGTCATTTCTGAGGTACACCATTTGGGCATCCATTTAATGCAGTTATTTTTATCATGTGTCCCTGACTGGCAAAACTTGTGATGTTTGTACAGGTATTGGTGATTTTATTATAAAGTCTATGTACTTACGTTTAGTTCTCCATCAAGAAATGTTCATTTGTACAGACTTTAGCATCTTGTATAGCACCTGCAGGATATATTTCATGGTATTTTGTTGTATGTAACATTTTTGCACTGGATATTTATCACATCTGTTTCTTGTCTTGCATTGTCAGTAATATTCCAAAATTAAAAGCAGTTTACGTGAAAAGAAAAAAAAAAGAGTTTTTCCCATTTTAGAACATAAGCACTGCTGGACACCCTGTGCTGCAGCAGATCTGCCTGCTTTTTCAGCTGGAAGAAGGACTTGACTGTGTGAGCATATCCAACAACACAGCCATGTGTTCCTGAATGCATGTCTTAAGAGGGAGGAAGTGACTGTACTAGGCCTCTGTGCCTATGAGTGTGTGTCTGTGTGTGTGTAAGCCAATGTGTCAGCAGGGTTCTGGAGTGTCAGACATTAAGGACATCTGTTACTATCCCCTAACATACAGTCTTTCACTCTCTCCCTGTGTTTTACCTACTCGCCCCTGTGACATGCTATTTCAGAAACACACTTCCGCTTCATGAGTGCACACTCTCTAGGCAGACCATATCACCTTTTCTGAACCGAGCAACACCGTCTCTGTGTTTTTCACAGGTTTTTTTTATTTTGTGAGTAAGGAAGAACTCCAGTAAACACATGCAATGGTTTCCTCACAGATGAACTTGAGGTAAAGCAGGTAAAGGTGATTAGACCTGTAAAATATACCACTGTTGTTTTTAACACAGGCTAAACTGCTTCCCTGCTTGTTTGAGTTTTTGACCGCTTATAACCAGGGATGAAAACCATCTCACAATGTGATTTGATTTCGATTCTTTTGGAAAATGATTCAGTGCATTATGAAATCTCAAATACATCACACCGTGATTGTTATACAGAAAAATGCAAAATACAAATGTGACTCGTGGAACTATTTAATCATATGTTGGGATGTACGATGATAGCAAAAGCATATCAGTATTTCTTGTCCTCCTGAAGAGCATAAAATTATGCGACACTAGGCTGATAACATTTTATAATTTTTTTCATTTTACTGCATCTGTAACTCAATAGAATGTTAGATGTTTATTCACAGTGTCTATATTTGTTAAATGTTTATGTATCACACAAGATTAGCCTTAACATTAAACCTATCTGGCACTAAGATCTTAGCAGTAGATCATTTAAGTCCAAGAAGTTTGAGATCTGGGAAATTTGGAAATTTTGCGGTGTGGTAGGGCGCATTATCCTGCTGTAAGAGGCCACTGCCATTAGGGAATACAGTTGCCATTAAGGGATGTACATAGGCTGCAGCGATATTTAGGTAGGTGGTATGTGTCACATCTACATGAATGCAGGAACAATGTTTTGAGGCAGAACATTCTTTTGAGCGTCACACTGCCTCTGCTGGCTCGCCTTTTTCCCCATAGCGCATCTTGGTGCACACACACACACCTGCCGTCCGCATGATTTAACAGAAAACATGATCCATCTGACCAGGCCACCTTCTTTCATTGCTCCAAGATCCAGTTCTGGTCCTTATTTGCCCATTTTTGGCACTTTTGGCAGTAGACATAGGTCAGCATGGGCACTCTGACCAATCTGCAGTTATGCAGCCCCATACACAGTAAGCACTCCGTGTTCCAACACTGTCATAGCCACCAATAACTTCATCAATTTCTGCTATATATCAGCAATTTCTGCTATGCTAGCTTTTATGGAGGGTGGACCAGACAAGTTAGTCTTTGCTCCCGAAACGCATTGATACGCTTTGGGCATCTGTGACCCTGTCTCTGGTCGTTCTTCCTTGGACCACTTTTGGTAGATACCACTGTATACTGGGAACATCCCACAAGACCTGCTATTTTGGAGATGCTCTGACTTTCTGACGCAAGTGATCTGACTGTTCACTTGCTGCCTAATATATCCCACAGGTACCATTGTAACAAGCCAATGTTACTTACTTCACTGGTTTTAATGTCAGTGTATATGTGTGTGTGTGCAATATATATATATATATATATATATATATATATATATACACACCAGTAACCTGTAATAACTTAAATTGTATTTTTACATATAAAATGTTATGTTCAGTTATCAATTGAATTGCCACTTTCAGATCAGTATGAACGCAACCCATGAACGCAACTGTATTCATTCACTTTAACTATCTGGGACTTGCATGGGCTTTTAGAAAGTCAAAAGAATAAATTTGATCTCTTCAATAGTGCAGGATGATTTATAGTTCTAAACCAGAATTCTCTTACCAGAATTATTCTGACATTCTGAAAGGTTTTACAGTTGGTCTGATTGTGATTTGGACTAAAAGATCAGGAGCTGAGTCAGTGGCTGTTTAGTTGATGGCAGAAGAAAACGATGGCAGATAAGAAGATGAAGAGGGAAGAGAGGGGTGAAGATAGGGTAAAGGTAGAGAAAAGAAAGGAAGTACGGTAGGGAGTAGACACCATATGGTATAACGTGAAAGTCCTTTAATGTGAAGCCCCTTCGGCACTGGAACCTTCGGCTTTACCACCTTCTCTGACAGGAGCCACTGAAGGGTCATCACTCGGACCGTCAAGATGACATTCCACACTCGTGTCCTGCACACCTTCCTTGTCACATACTCATTCTCAATTCTCTCTGTTCTGTCCTCTTTTCACTCTTAATCTTCAGGCTTTGCTGTATCATGTCACTCTCTCTCTTTCTTTCTCTCTCCTCTGCTTGTGTCACATGGCCTCTTTTGATGTGAGTTCTCTTTGCTTTTCGCCCTGTTCATTTTGGCTCCTTTAAAAGGAAGCCGGAATGAGAAATGACACTTCATTCCACGCTCTCCGTCGCTGTCCTCTGTCTGTGTGTGTGTGTGTTTGTGAGAGAAATGATACCTGAAATGATACAGCAGAAAAATTTCAGTGTTTTGTTGTCTCCAGAAACAAAGTGTTCTCTTTCACTGTCAGTTCCATCTTGTACACACTTTCCATCTTCCACCCCCCCATCCCTCTCAGCACACTCTTTAGGTTGAACTTGATGTACACTCTCCTCTCTTTCGTCTTCGTTTTGCACACTTGTTTTGATTTGCTTCAGTTCAGTAATGCTTTATAGGTATGAATGTAATGTTACTGCCAGAGCAATTACCATAAACGCATACAGGGGAAACGGAACGAGAGTTACAAGATGATTAATCATCTACAACGAAAAACACTTGAGAGAGCTTTTTGTTGTTGCTGTTGTTTGTTTAATAATGATCTGTTGTGTGCACTGGTTGTCCCTAAGGATACGCCAAACTTTTGTTGCTTCCGTGATCAGCCCAGGAGAAGTGACAGTTCCGCGTTAGAGCTGCATTCAAGAAACTCAGAAAAGACATTGCAGATTTCCTTACAGAATATGTGTCTGTTTGAATCATATTTAGATCAGTCTGGACAGTCAGTGGTCAGTTCCAAAGGGCTGCTTGTACCTTCTAAGTCAAAATGTAATTTTGGTCAGATAGGTTGCAAGAATATAATGTCCATTTAGGGCTCAAATGCACTGAAGTTTAGGTAGACTCTTTCATAGACTGTGATCTGATCGTTTGTTTTGCTAAAATCTCAGCCTCTAATGTTCCGCTCAAACATGGATGGTAGATTCAGGTAGATTCAAGAGCAGTCACATACGCTGATATTGTGAGGAAACATGAGCCTTTCACAGCATATGCAACTGCTCTTGAATTTACCTGGTAAAACAAGACTACGTCAGAACAATACAAATCAATACACCAGTGTGTATATTCAGAAGTGTGTATATGCTGAAGCCAAGCAGAATGGAAAAGGCAAAATGCTGACTGTTGTGGCCATCTTAACTGTTTAGATGAACAGTGAGTGGCTTGTTTTCACATTATTATTACTAAATATACTAAATAAAACTAAAAAGAATAAAAACAATAACATTATACAGCAAATAGGGATTTTATGTGGAGTATGTTAGTGTGTTCCTTGTGGAAAGCCAGTATTTCCATCAGTAACCTGGTTTGACTCAATCAGTACTTCATGAAGTTAAATCAGCTGTGCTGACTCGAGGCATCGAGGAGAAATCTGGAAACAAACCTGTGTTCTCCTTACCAGCTCAAAAAATATTAACTGCTTTTTTTTTAGCAAACAAAACAAATCTTGATACTGCTTTCTTTGTTTGTTTTCATTTATTCTAATGTGAACTTTGGTAGCAGAAAGGCACATTATCACACTGAGAAAAATAACTTTTTCATAGGTGCCTAAAACTTTTGCACAATACCGTATATCCCTGGCCTTAAAAAACAATGTGAAATTCATAGGATCTTGTCATTTAAAATAAGAGTTTTGCTTAAAGCATTTAGTGTTACGGAAAGAAGTTGCATGTTTGCTGATAAATCATTGTGCTTCCAGAGGGAATGTTTAAGCAGTAGTTCCGTTTTATACATCGCTTCATGCGTCACGCCCAAACTGTGGTTGGTTATTTTGCATGTCAGTCAAATTTCCTTTTCTTACAATAGCAGGCAGTTTATAGCCACATTAAGCGTCAGAGCACAGATGTCTCTGACTGAGAGTCTGGCATGCGAGACTAGGTTGGGTATCTATTGAGGGTAGGTATTTGACCAAGGCTCTGT
This sequence comes from Brycinus macrolepidotus, assembly GCA_037974445.1. Lineage (NCBI taxonomy): Eukaryota > Metazoa > Chordata > Actinopteri > Characiformes > Alestidae > Brycinus > Brycinus macrolepidotus. Next base: position 8,480,114 of record JBBPCZ010000034.1, read on the forward strand.
GTTATATGTCATTGACTGAATAAATATTTTGTTTGCTTATTTTCCCAAGCCATTGATAAGTCCTGTGTTTGAATGTTTTTCATCTTGTGTTCTCCTCACCTTTTCCCCTTGGGGAAATCTTTAGGTCTATTCCATTACTGTTGTAGAAGTTCAAGTGAAGGTTGTTAGATGAGACAGGGCTGAGACAGGGAGCAAACAGGTAGTAAACTACTTTTTGTCAATAATATCTTTGTTATACGTGACTGCTGACAAAGCTTACCTTATTCTGTTGGCTTGTTCAGCATGCTGAGGGCTGCACGGGTAGTAGCAACAAAAAGAAGGGCAGTGAATTTCATTTTAAATCTGAAGCTTAATCCAGGCAGTACAGTTATTCATAAAGTCAATGAACATTCCACTTGTACTCAACAACTTAAGTAATTAACTTTTTGATGCTAGCTAAGGACAGGTGCATTTCTTAAAAAAAATAAAATAAAATAAAAAAGATGCTACACACTTGCAAGTCATGAGGCTTAGCTGTTGATGTCTTAGGGCCGGAAGATTAATCGTTTCTGTGTTGATACCAAATCCCAGGAACAATTTTATTGCCCATTTTATCAACAACATTTAGACATTATAATCTAATAACACAGAGCTTATGAATTGGCTTTGGATTAGACCAGGCAGAAGCAACCAAGATAAGACAAGAGAACACATAACCATAACATCTGGTGGTTTTCATGGACAAAAACAAACCTGGACCTTCATTTATATAAATTAATTGCAATTGAAATAACAGTGGCAATATTAGTGAGAAAAAGCACAATTAGAAATTTTTATTGAATCACTCTAAAACTAGCATTGAAGAGAGACATTTTCTGGGCTTTTTCATACACGAGTAATCATTAATCTGGTATTGAGCAGGTTTTGTCTTGTGTATAAATCTGAGGGGGGATGTAATGGTTATGCATAAAATGCTTGTCGTGAACACATCTCCACATTCAATCTGATCATGTCATTATGTCCCAATGGGCTGTGCGCATGTGTGTATGACAGAGAGAGAGCTCTACAGTTGCTCTGCCACCCTTCCCTTGGGTAAAGCCACGCACACACAGGGCTCTGGCAGATGGCAAATTTCTGTCCCTAAGGAATCAACAATTTACTGCCCGCACTCATTTTCTCCCTACACTTTCTCTGACTGGCCTTCTTCCGGCATATCTGATCCTCTGTAGTATTTTCTTTAACAGGCAGCAGAGGCACATTACACCCTCACTCTCTGTTACTAATTTCTCTGTCTCTCTCTTTCTCTCTCTCTCTGTCTCTCTCTGTCTCTCTCTGTCTCTCTCTCTCTCTCTCTCTCTCTCGCTCTCACTTTTCTCTTATCCAAGCCACCTTTCCATAACCTTTTGCTACCCTGTCTCTGTATCCATCACCATCTCTCTCATCTCATCCCTTTGTCTGTCTCTCTCACTCTCCCCATCCTCTCATTGTCCTTTCTTCCCCGTTTCACTTTCTTTCTCCCTCTTTCTCTCTCCCTCTTACTCATTCTTTCATCTGTCGATCTGTCTATCCAGCTCCCCTTTTTTCCCCTCTCTGTGTAATTAACAAGGTTTTAGTAACAAACCTTTGGGTTTTGGAGTTGCTATGGTTACCTCTCCATCCATACTGTGTGTGTGTGTGTGTGTGTGTGTGTGTGCACATGCGTGTGTTCATGTGTGTCTCTGAATTTGTAGATGTTTGATTCGTTGTGTGTATGTGTGTACGTGTGTGTGTGCGTGTTACGTCCAGGTCTTCGCTCAGATGTATAGTGAAGTGATTCTGTAAAGATTGTTTAGGTTTTACTTGCAGTACATGGCTTTTATTATGCAGTATATAAAGGTATTGCTCATTACATGGTTTATTGCCTGTGTGCAGAGATCTAATGAATTTCGAATGAGAGACATTTAATCAACTATCAAATTGCTCATTTGTAATGTAGCCACATAGTCTGGCCGTAAAGCATTACTTGCACACAGCCCTCTTCTGGCTTTGGGCTCTAGCTCCAGCTCCCGCTCTCCATCTCGGTAGGAGTCCACCAGTGCCTGTTTATTGATATTACACAGCTGGTCAATGACCTGTATTTCCTTTTTTATGTTTTTTGTTATGTGTTCTGATTAAAAAAGGTTATGTATGCAGCACCGCATGATGTTTGTAGCAAGTGTAATGTAGGGGGGTCCCAGCAGTTTACTGTGTTAACACTGGGTTCAATAACCTGACAGATTAATGGGTCTCTTATTACACTGTTAAGAGCTCTTGTTCCCCTCGACCAAAAACTAAAGAGTCTAGAACTGCGTGGTTTTACTAAAATGATCAATTAGCCTTTGAAATGATGTCATTTGCCATGTTTCAGTACAATACGTGTATGATTCATTCATTTGTTTTTCAATTCAAAACCGAAAAACCAAAAAACAAGTTTTTTTTCAATATTGGTTTCGAAAACCAAAATCAAAAAACGAATAACGAGCTGTTTTCAGATTTCCCATTTTGCGCTCAAAGCCAAAATGGAAAAAACAGAAAACGAGCGCTCATATTCCATTTTGGTTTTTCATTGGGTGCAAGTAGCGTAACCCGGAATTGGCTGTTAGACGTGGTTGATTACATATACGCCATGGCGGGACAAACGGAGGGCTCAAAGTACTGAGCTTTGAAAATCTAAATTATACCTTTAAAATTAAGTGGCTCATCATTCTATTGAAATCAAAAGAATCCATATGGAATACCTCTCCAAAATATATACCAGATGGGTGGATTACTATTTATATTAAGATGTAACTATGATGTTTGCCTGTGAAATTAGCAAAATTCCATAGACAAGCACTGCTTGCTTGAAAAATGTTCTATAAACATAACTTTTCACCACATAAATCACTGTATATTTGGAACAACAGGAACATTAAGTATAAAAATGTCACTCTTCCTTAATAACTGGTTTGACAGTGGTTTACTTTTAGTTGGCTAATTCTAACAGGAAAACCTTAAGTTAAGAAGAATTTATTTGTAGAGTTGATTTTCCTGTACCTACGAAGGATTATGCCGTGGTCTTTGGGGCCTTGCCAGAAGGGATTTTTCAGATACTCTGGAACTCAAATGAAGTTTTTCGTCTTCCAATAAATCCAAGTGACAACCAAATTTAATTAGGTAACCGGAACATTGTTGAAAGTATCTGTACCAATAAACATATAAGAAATATTATTACAATATTACCATTATTGTATGGTGAAGTAAATTGGAATAAAATATGGACTCGATCTGAAAAATATTGTCTAGATAATAAAGTTTCTTTCAAGATTCTGCAAAGAATATATCCTGTTAAGCAAGTGCTACAGAGGTTCAATTTGGATATAAGTTATCTTTGGGATTTCTGTAAACTGTCATATGAATCAATCCCTCATCTTTTTTTGAGTGTATATATACCAGAATTTTCCGGTCCGATTTGGAGTGATTCTTAGGAAAGTGTTATGGACTCCTAGTGAAAATAAAAGAGAGAAACATTTTTCTTGGCTTTACAGATGAAGACGTGGACACAGACTTGAACTACATAACTCACGTCATGATTCTGCTTGGGAAATACCACATTCATAAAAAGAAATGGGCTGGAGCCAAACCTAATTTTGTTCACTTCCGGAAAGAACTATCAGAATGTGGAGACACGGTTAAACAAGAACAAATAAGGACTAAAAACCCACAAAATATTTCTAAAATATGGTATTTGTAATAATTGTACCTTTTGCACCTAATTTTTATTTTTTACATTTTATTTTATATATATTTTTTTTCATTATTTCTGATTTCCTTTGACCCCTGGCGTAAGTGAAATATGTTAATTGATACAATTTATCAATAAAATGGAAAAAAAAAAGTTTCGACAAAAAAAAAACAAAAAAAACATGGCGGGTTTAGAGGACTACGCGGACTTGGTGAGAGCACTGTGTGATACAGGCGAAACACACGTCGAGATTTCCACCACACTACACCGGTCAGGTGTCCCCAGATGCTCAGAAATGTCAGTCAGAAGATTTTGTACAGAGCACTA
>JBBPCZ010000034.1:8488922-8502893 GCA_037974445.1 Brycinus macrolepidotus
TGTGTGTGTGTGTGTGTGTGTGTGTGTATGTGTGTGTGTGTGTGTGTGTGTGTGTGTGTGTGTGTGTGTGTGTGTGTTTGTTTTAAAGGTCACGCTGTAAGGCTTGATTGGGGGAAGTTTTTTTATTGTGTAATCGAGCTAACCTCACCGTGGTGGTGAATTTGTTGTAGCTTTTTTTAACCTGGCTAGTTTCAGTCAGCTAAAATAACACAGTCCAGATCAACAGGGTAGGACTGTGCACTGGAAGCCTAATCCTGTAAAGTTACACTGATCTTCACCCTAAATTAATTGGGTTAAATGGGACTTTTGCCACCATCTGTAAAGCTCATCTACCCTTGCAGCAGTTGTTGGGTGAAGCATGAATGGATCAGTTGCAATGTAGGGTCCAGTCTAATGCAGGGTAAAAAAGATTTTATGTAGTTGAGTAGGTTCAAGCAGAATGTGCTTTTGATCATCATTTTGTATTCCCATAGCAAGCTCATCTGTGTAATTTGACAGAAACTGGACAGATATTCTAGAGATTCACTTTGAAGACTGTTTTTGTGCTACAGAAGTTTTTCCATCATAACTGTTGTGTGTCTAAGTCACACCTATTTTATTTTAATCACCCTCTTGAGGCCTGTATTATAACACTCTTATGAATAACTAGCTAAAGAACAGCCTCCACACAGCAGGGTAAAGGGTAATGCAGTGTTTCATCTAATCCTCTTCAAATAAACAATAAGAGGACACCGTATCCCCTCATATAATTCAATACGTGCAGGTTTTGGAACTTTTTATTGACAGTTTCATCAAAAACATAGTATAGAATTAAAATTAAAAATAAATCATTTCAATTTTAGCATTCTGACATTAACTCTGCTACTTTGCTGCTACTTTGTTTACTGTTCATGTAATTTGATGTTTTGATTTCAGCAGCATATGATTGTATTTAATTGTGTTTGATCAACTACGTTTACAGAGACTGTTACAGTGGTTAAATTTGCTCCACTTGGCTGAACTGTTCACTAACAGTAGGGTCTGGAATCAAAGTTTGTTGTAGTTTGGAGCAGAGATGTGTAGGTTACTTGAATAAAAAATATAGAAAAGACCAAAATGTGTTAGGTTGTGCCGTGCTCTCTCTAATTAAAGTGAAGGCTAGTGTCTCTAAAACCTTCAATCCAGAAGACAGAAAATCTAAGGATCAGTGAGGAGAGCAGCTGTGGTTAAGTACTTCAGGACTAGTTTGGATTTTAATTGAATGGTGACTCAGAATGTTTTTGTTGTATAAAATGCCTCTTTTCTTTGGACTAAAGACTGGACTGCCAGTTGCAATCCTCGCAGGCTTGTACCAGGCTGATGTGTGTATCAGTGTGTGTGTGCATTGAGTGGGTGGCTGGCTGTTCCCTCTATCTGCCCATGTGTCTTTCTCAGTGTGAGGCTGAGGTCTGTGTCTGTGTGCATTATGCTGTTGTTTTGACTGCTTTATTTGGAGTGCTGTCTGTGCATTTGTAGTCTGCACGTGTGACTACACGTGTCCTCTGCTTTTTTTGTTTTGAAAATGGAAGAGAGAGGGTGTGTGTGCATCTGTGTATCTGTATCTGTCCTTCTGTGTGTGTTTGTGTGTGTGTCCGTGTGTGGTTAATGCTCAGTGGTGGGTGGAACAGAGATGCTATTAGGTAACCGTCAATGACTCCAGGTGTTTGAATGAGGGGAAAAAAAACTAGAAACAGTGAAACATAAGGAAGGATCTGAAAGAAGAGAGGAAAAAAACAGCAAAATGAGGAGAAAGCAGAGAGAACAGGTGGGCAGAATAAGAATACTCATTGCAGACAAGTAAGGCAAATATTTTAACATAATAGTGTGTTGCAGTATCAAAATGGAAATGAGAAATGGTGCAGTGCCATTACAGAGATTCGTTTCCACACAATTGACTGCACCTCAGTCCTCCCCTTTGGCAAAGATGCTTTTTTTGATGCAAGTCTGTTATTTCCAGTGATGTGACTATTACAGCTAGGTCTTCAGTTCAGTCTAAAAATGTTCAAACTTGCCAAAAACAAAAGAAGAGAAAAAATCTACCTGTATAATAGTGCTAATTTCCCATTATAAATCCCTAATTCCCTAATAGAATGTTGGCGCTAAGCTAATGCTGCTGCACCTCAACATTTTTCAACCAGTCCAGATCACCAGTGGATATTCAAAGCTTGCAAAAGACGTGCCATATCTCTCATCTGAAGCTTTTAACAGGCATTAACATACATTATCTTGCTCTGCAGATTTGCAGTGACTTTTAACAACCAACTGAAACCTTGTTAGACACCTTCTTGTGTAGACAGTGACATATGTAAATCATCCAGAAGGCCTAAAGTGATATTTTCTCACACACATTGGAAATCTAAACATGATTAGTTCATCCCAAATTCACTCTCTAATTCACTCTCTAATTATGTTAGTAATCACTGTTATGTATCTTATAACCACATAACCAATGTGTAGAGCATAGGGCTTATTCTTTCAGCCAGAACAGAATGGAATGATCTAAGTCAGACTGGATCTTATGGGCGTATAAGATTGAGTGATCATTCAGAGAAAAATGAATTTTGTGCAGTGTAGTCAACTAGCTTGTTTACACTGTTTGCATCTTTGTTTATTATTATTTGTTTTAATGTTACATCAACAATGGTTATTCAGTATGTAAAACATTTTTACTTCCAACTTGGCATTATTTTCCAGGGCAGAGCTGCAGCCTACAGTAGATAATCTTATATCATCTCTGGCAGTCTTCTTACTTTACCTCACTTTTAAACATCTTTGACAGTCTTGAACATTAGAACAGTGGAGCTGGCTCAGTCCGCTACAGTACGGCAACAGGAAAGATGCTGACTGTATATGGACTGGATTTAGTATCTTGTGTGCACAGCAACATAAAGTCATGATAGAAAATATTGATTTGAACCACATATCCTCTGTTTGAACAATAGTTGTTAAAAATATTATTTAAAACTACATTTACATTTAATAAGCAAAAATTAAGTACATTATAAAAAGTCGAAGTTTTGAGAAGGTTTCATTGGTGAGGCAGTTCATCCTCCAAATATTCAAGGGGGTACATCAACACTTCCCTTGTTATATCCTACAGCTATGAATAAAAGCTTGTATTTCTTGTTGGCTACATTATCCTTCTAGCTCTACTGCTAAACTAAGAAACAAACATTGATTGAATATATTTTGTAGTAAAGGGGAAAATATAGGTGTGTATGTGTGGGTGGGTGTGGGTGAGACAAAGAGAGTAGAGTCCCTCTGCCCACCTGTGTACCAATACAGACCTGGAGAGGGATTCAGCTCAGCTTACAAACAGCAACCATCACTAAGGCCGAGAGAGGGGGAGCCTTCAGCTACACACACATACACACACACATTGTCTCTCTGAGGTTTCATTTCCCTCAGTGGCCAATTAACACTAATTAAAATCCATACAGGCCAAATGAACACTCGCTTTCCTCCCTTCGCCTCAGACTAATCCTTTTTTCTAACCCTCACTCAATCTCCCTCCTTCCTTATCCCCCTAGCTGTCTCACATGCATACACACATAGTCACTCTTTTTCCCCCTCCTGTCTCTTGTGTAAAACATGCATATTCTTAATACTTTTTCTAGTATGTTACTATTGGAAACAGGATCTCCCCAAAACAGTTCTCTCTAGGGGTCAAATCTGGCGAGGAACAGGAGGTGAAGCTTAAGAGACGCTCATTGTGTTATTCGCTATGCTCCAGCGCTTAGTGGATCTGGCCGTGTTACCATCGAACTGTCAATCAAACTTAGAAGACGAAGGGAAGCATTTAAAGGAAAAGGAAGAATGAAAAAATGAAAAAAAGGGGGGGGGCAAGACAAGAAGCAAGGAAATTAGGCACCTTTAAGCCTTTCAGATGATAAAGAGTTCTGCCTCTCTCGTCCTTGTTGTCTCTCTCGTTCTCCTCTGCTGCCTTTTTGGAATCAATGCACCTGCTTTGCGTCTGGGTTGGAAGGGGCCGGGTGGAACAGTGGATGGATGGATGGATGGATGGATGGAGGGAGGGAGGAGGCGGGCAGATGAGTGGAGAATGCAGGGAGGCCCACATGCTGTCTGTTCTCTCCTGAGGTTTTGTGTTCCAGACCTGGGCCTCCCTTTGTGCTGGGCAGCGGCTCTGCGCCTGCTCACCGCTCCGCTTCACTGAGCACCAAATGGGCTTCACTGAGCACTAAACAGGGAAGCCAGATTGGCCAAAGTTTTACTACACAGAGAGAGTTTGTTGGGGTTTGTGTGTGTGGGTGGGTTTGAGAAAAAATGAAATTCACAGTGAAAATATTCAGACAATATTAAAATATAGATATATGTAAAGGTTAAAAATATAGATAAAGATCTTTTGAGTTTTATATATTGATGGTACAAAAACAAAAAAAAAAATCTTAATTTCTTGGTGTAATTATGTAAGAGGCTTGCCATTGTTTTTTAAAGACCTCATGCCACGAGTAGCAATCATAGTGAAGGTGAAGGAGCTTCCTAAACATTATTTAACACAATCAAATGGAAAAAGCTTTAGACTTCTAGCAAAGACCTTAAACATCCTTGTGCAGTTGGTTCAATAGTGTTTAAGTGGAAAGTTCATGTAGCCACAACTGACAACCTGAAAGCAGCATTAACAACAGTTAAACTGCACAGTCTCTGTTCCAACACCCCATGCAGAACTCCTCCACTAAATAAGGAGCACAGAGATAAACATCTTAAATTTGCCCACAAACGTTTAGACAAATTAGAACTTCTTTGGAACGATGCCCTGTAATCAGACAAAACAAGAGACAAGAACTTTTTTGTTAACTGTTGAGCAGTTCAGTTTGGAGAAAGAAGAGTTATGATCCCCAGAATCCCATACCCACAGTGAAGTGTGGAGGTGGGAACATCATGATATTGAGCTGCTTCTCTGCAAACGGTACAAGCACATTACATGTCACAGAAAGGAAATCTGAGTGGTACAATGATATTAGCTGAGAATTTAATCTGATCTAACAAGAAATTGGAGAAAATGCATGTTTCAACAAGCCAACAACTCCAGACAGCCAGCCAAAATAACATAATACTTGCATTTGAAAAAGGGTAACTTGTACCCCATTGAAAATTTATGGAAGATTATGAAATTGCAAGTCCATCAAAGGGACCCTCGTAACCTATTGGATTTGTAGATGACTTGCCAAGGGGAACTGGCCAAAATTTAATCACAAAGCTGCAAGAAGCAAATTACTTCATATTCTAGATGCCTAGAAGCTGTAATTGACAATAATGACTTTGAAGCAAATACTGATGTTATTAATTAATAGTGTCTGATTACATTTTCCAGTTTTGTTTCTTTTTTGCATGTACTTGTTTACACTTATGAATATGTATGTTTGTAGAATTAAGTCAGAAGCTTTTAAAGTATATATATATATATGCATTTAAAGTGTATATATGACCAAATGTTCTCATAATGATAGGAATACTTGAAAGTCTATAGAAGTCAGTACTTTTTACAGGAAATGTGCTGTTTTGTTTGGAAAAACTAAAAGAGCAGAAATATTGCCTTTTGCTTACTGATGTTAAGGTTAGGGTCAGGTTTAGATGTGTGTGCGTTTGTGTGTGTGTGTATGTGCACGCATGCATGCACAAGAGGAGAAAGGATAGTGTGTGTTACAGGGATAAAGTCTGTGGTGGTGCTGCAGGTAGGAGAGTGAGCAGGTCAGAGTGGGAACAGAACAGCAGTAAGGAAGACCCTAAGGGTTCAATTCAGCCTTCGCTGAATTGAGTCTGGGCACACTAGAGAGACTGATATTAAGGAGAACAGCATGCTTAACAGCCTGGTTTGAGATATTCAAACCTGACTGACACACACCTTACTAAACCTCTCACACACACTGCCAAACCTTTTACATACACCATCAAACTCTGTGAGTTTTCATTGTGTGTGTGTTTGTATGTGTGCGTGCGTGTGCGTGCGTGTGCGTGTGTGTGTGTGTGTGAGAGAGAGAGAGTGTATAATAGTGAGTGTAAGAGGTGTATATTCATGTATGTAAGAGGTTTTATAGTGTATGTGAGAGATTTTGATAGTGTACAGAAGAGGTTTGATAGTGTGTTAGAGAGTATGATAGTGTATGTAAGAGATTTGATAGTGCCTTTAAGAGATTTGATGGTGTGTGTGAGAGTATAATAGTGTGTGTTAGAGAGCATGTAATTGTATGTAAGAGGTTAGATAGGGTGTGCGTCAGTCAAGTTTCAATATTGGCCTAAAGGGCCTTTCATAACCCCGTGTGTTTTATTCTCTGTTTCTCTCAGACACACACACACACACAGAGCACATTACTCTACAGCCATTAAAATCCACAGGGGATACACTAAATAATGGAAACACCACATGACAAAACAGTCTCATTTTGAAGTGACAAAATAGCAATTAACAAGCAATCAGCACATTTCTCTTAATGTTACCAATTACCAGTATGTTTTCAGCTATAAAAAGGCATTTTGAAATTAACGCTTTGAGTTTGTTTGTTTCTACAGCAACAAGGTGCAAAAACAGGAGATATAGATGCCTGACTCACAGGCTTTATGTTGCAGAGATATATATGTATATACTTACACTATTCCCTCTACCTCACATACATAGACACTGTGATGGTGAGGCAGTATGCGAGGGAGTTCAGTGGTTCAGCTCTTTTACCCCCTGGGCTTTTGTCCTTTAGCATACTTTAACCTTTAGCTGCACCTGAGTCCACACACACACACAGACTCTACCTTTTGCTTCTTTCTACACACTCTCAGCCTCTCTCCCTCTCTCTCTACTCTGTCTTTTCATTGCTTCTCTTTCCAGCTCTTTTTTAGCCCATATTTTACAAGGTAGGCTGCAGTGGGGATGTATTCTCCTTTAGTAGCACACCCTGGGGGACTTGGAAGGGAGGTGACAGAGTCAGGTTGCAGCACCACAGGTGTAACCCAGGGTTAAGCACCCTGCTTAAAAGCAAAGCATCAGCGGTCAGAAGAAGGCCAGGGACATTGGAACATGGTTGTTCTTGTCAACATCGATTGGTGTTCTGGCTGAGATTTGAGTAAACATCATCTGGTTCCTGCTTTAAAGCTTTCCCCTTGAGCTGCTTCTCTGCTTTGGGCTCTTTAATTATGACTGTGTCCAAAACAAAGACCCACGCACTTAAAAATAAAGCAGGGTCATCATTAGGTCTGGGCAACTGGGGCTACAGCCCCGAATGAATAGTCCCAGATCTCTTGTGGTGACACATGGCCATGCCAAGACCACAACAAACCCACGATGTGGGCTCTTACAATCCCACAACATGTAGGGTTCAAGCAGAGTACCCTTAAGCACATTGAGATACACAGAATATCCATCTGTGAGCATACTCGTGTCACTTTAGTGTGTACGAAATTCAAATCAAAGAGCAATAATTCTTTGACCTGTAATAATAGAAAAATCTTTGACTTGAATTAATAATAGTTTTTGACTTGTATTTTCTTTGCTATAGTAGTGTTCTATATCTACCTTATTTCTTTGAGTAACTTATGGGCAGAATTTCCAGCAAAGCAAAAAGAGACAAAATGATCAATACAGATAACATACAGATATGACAGTAATGTGGGATGCTTGAATGCTTGTGTTGAAATAGATCTGTCCACAGAAACCTGAACCTGCATGAGAGAGGATTCTATTTATAGCTAATATAAAATTACCATCAGGCACTTAATTTATTTCATGAACTTTTTAATTTTGTTTACATTGAAATCCAGGCACAGTCATAAAATCATAAGTGCACGCAGTTATATCATAATATTTAATGTAGAAACCTTTTCATTTGCCTTTTTTAAAAATCAGTGATCTGATCAGGCTAATGTCTGCCTCAGTGCTATGTTAGCAGGCAGCTAGCAGTTGGTTTAGAGTTATATTCATATTTATTTAGATTAAATACGGACATTTGAGGCTCCTAGTGGTTGTATTTCTCGTTTTGGAGGTAACTCCGTCTCTCAGGGTTTTCATTGTTGGAGTGTTTTTTCTGCCTGCTATAGTGAGAGCAGAATAGATCCAGTTACAGTTTTTGGTAGTTCTTCATCTGGTTGCATTTTATGATTCTTGCTTGTAAACTTCTGTTCTTTCAGCTTCACTCAGCTGTAGTGACCATCTGCATGGTGTTCCAGAACATCTCAGAGACATTTAATAGGACATAAAATGATAACTTAAGCAGAAAGCACACTTTAGTAAACTATTATGAAAAACAGTAATGAAAGGTCGTTTGTGTTCTCAACCAGATATTTTGACTATAATCTGGAAAAACATCATGCAAGTGAAAATAAGTAGTGATCTTGGATTTTCAATGTAGAACATAGTGATTATAGCTCAAACACAGCTTATATAAACCCTAACCTTCAAGGGTTTTAAACTTTAAGGGGTTTCATTTAAAAAGAAGTTTGAAAACACTCCCATTTACTTCATGTGAGTATTTCATTATAAATGAACAGAAATTATCTGAATGAACTTACATCTGAACGAAGGTAAGATCCTCCTTTCTTTGCCAGACCTGTCAGATCAGAGATACAATGTTTTGTTGACGGTAGCAATATGTTTCTGTTGGTCTTTTTGGTTTTCTTTTCTGTCTCTTTGTGTATTTAGTTCATATTTGGGGGTCAAGCAGGTCAAAACCAGCTGAGGTGATTAAACAAAGTGGAACACTATGGGAAACAAACGCAACCAGACGGCAACCAGACGGCAGCCTGATGCACACTGATCAAAGAGAGATGGTGGGATGGAAGAATGATGACAGGATGGAGGCTGCCTTAAGGGAAAAGAGAGAGAGATTATTTTGAAAGAAAAGGCCGTCTACATAAAAATTAAATACATAGTCTGTTTCCTTTCTGGAAATCTGGTATTGTGTAAAGTTCCCTGTGGTGTAATTTTACGAGAACAAAACAGTCCAGTTAAATCCAGCTGGGCCAGGTCTGTTAGACATTCATTCAGCATAGAGTAGCAATATATGGGTTCATTACCTTTCTTCATTTTCACTTAGCATCGAATACAGTTATATTTGAACAATATTATTCAGCAATATGTGACAGAATAGAGAAGCGGAGAGAGAAAATCGGCACTTAATACAGAAACAAGGTAGGAAGAGAATGAACTGAGGGGAAAGAGATCTAGACAGTTGCATGCTGGAAGAGTGTGAAAAAACGGCACAGTAGCAGTTCTTTGAAATAAATGTTTGATGAGTTGGTGCTGTCTCTCTCATATGCTGGGTTTAATGCTGCTGGAAACATGAGTAATGCATTTTGCCTGTTTGTCAAAGCTGTGGTGAGCGTGATCACGGCAGGAAAGCAGTTACAGAGAGAACTTTCTTTAAACACCTATGAATTTCTTGCTCTCTCATGTAATTCCATAAACTGCAACTAACATCTGTTGCTAAAGCGATAAATGTGTAATACTAATAGTGACAAAGCTAAAACAGTAGTAATAATAATATAAATACGCGTGTGTGTGTGTATACGTATGCACACATCTTTATACACACTTACATACTTGCATGAGCATACATAGTCACACACATAGACACTTATGTAAATACACTCATTAGGTACACTTGCTGTGTTTCTACACTCACTGTCCATATTATCAGGTCAATTAACCTTATAGATGCTGTTTCTTGTGGGACTAATAAAGGATTATCTTATCTTCTCTGTATTATTTGTTAGCCCCCCTCCTTTATCAGTGGTTAGGACCACCACTGAGTCCTATTATATGGGATAGAATGTAGGTGTACCTAAGCATTTATATGCTGAATCTCTCTCTCTTTCTCTCTCTCTCTCTTTCTCTCTCTCTCTCTCTCTCTCTCTCCCTTCCTCTCACGTCTCTTTCCTCTTTCAGATGTGATTCATACCGTGGGGCCGATTGCTTATGGATCTGTAGGTGAGAGAGAGAGCCGAGCACTCAGAGACTGTTATTATAATTGTCTGCGCACGGCCACTGAGAACAAGCTTCGGACAGTGGTGAGAGGAAAACACTTGTACAGTTCACACATACTCACTTTCATGCTTTCACGCACACTGCGGAACTATTAATACCTGGGAATGACTACGCAGGACCAGCTAAGAGCTTTGGTTAGTGTCTGACACCCACTCATGAATTTAGACCATGCACTGCATGCGTGACTCCACTCCAGGATGAATCACCTTCATTTTTGTCACCTTTCAGATGGAGCTGGACTTAGCAGGGTTTAGGCTGCAGTTGGAGATTAAAATGAGATTAGAGACAAAATGGTGAATGTGTCTTTTTGAAGAATGATCCAGCTTTCCCCTGTGAGGTGTTGTTTTTAACATGTCCTTGTTGACATTGTTTCCCTTTGGGCGAATCCCTGACAACATTTTAAGGGCCTTTCCATTACAGTTTTGACTTGAGTGAAGTTTATTAGATGAGCCCTTGCAGGAGGAGTGTCGTATTCAGCAGCTACTAGCCCAGTAATCATTGTGCAGTTGACTCAGTTTACTTTCTTAAAATGTAACAAAATTTTGGACGAAGCTGTTTCTGTGTTCATACTGTGACCAAAACTACTTTGATACATATGACTGCTGATTCTTCACTCTGCTAGCTTGTTATTTAGCTGGTGAAAATCTACAAAGCTAGAACCAAAAAAAAAAGGTGAGGCCATACTCCACAGTTCTCGTCAAACCACTAGTGTTATTTTTTTAAGGTCCCAAGTGTATTTCACTCTGTCAGGTGCAGACAGTTCCAGAGCAAAATAACTTACGTGACCCTTCAAACCTCTCAGGTTGTTGTGCGTATACTAAACAGCCATTGGCTCATCGTGGTGGCTGACTGATGGTCTGAAACTAAAGATATAAAGATACTGCTTGTAATTTGAAATGTCTGGAATGTCATTAAGAAATGGACATTAAGGAGAACTGTTGTCAAGAGAGGATCTGAAAAATCTGTTTTAAAAAAATACTCATGGATTTGTCAGGTATGCAAAGGAGAACCCACACTTCACTACAAGCACTTACATAAAGAAAGTCATCAGAAGGTCACTTTAACCGTGATCTCATCGTGTCTGAAGTATGCAACGTAACTCTTAAACCAGAGCTATTTGGAATCAAGTGCTGTGATTTGATGAAAGGAGTAAAAAGGAGCAGCATTTCAATAAAACAACACCTTGCCAACTGTTTAGCGCAGGGGGTGAATCTCTTATGCTTTGGGCTCGTGTGGCAGCCAGCGGCACAGGATGTGTTCTGGGGACGGAGGGAACAAAGGAATTTATTAAATATCCTGGAAGTAATGTCCCATTGTCAGAGAAGAGATTGAAAAAGAGGCTGGATTTTACAATAAGACAGGGATCCAAAACACACATGAAAATCAAACTTGCACTAGTTCAAGAAAATAAAGATTACATATTGAAAATTTGTGATTATATCTTAAACATGCTGTGCATGCAAGACAGCCATTGAAAATTTATGCAAGGAAAAAAGAAAAAACCCAGAAAAAACTATCAGTAAAAGAAAGAAATAGTTGGGAAAATGTGAATTTCAAAGGAAGGGGGTCTTACTAATACTGACAGAAAGGGCGCCCAAAATTATGCAAATTATACAAACTGTGCATTTAAAAATGCATGAAATTTTTTAGTGCACAGGTGTTATCTTCTTTTCACTTACAAAAGCTATATATATATATATATATATATATATATATATATATAAATGTTTGTTTGTTTGTTTGTTTTTTATATATATATACATATATATAAATTTGAGCAGGGGCACCCAAACTTTCACACAGTTGTATACATCTATAATTTTTATGCATTTTTTGCATGCTTAGCCTTTTGTTCACAGCACAAAACGAACTCATACACCTGCACACCTCCACACATCAAAATGTTCATTCTGACATATGGTGCACAATTGCAGGCAAACACACACAAAACGTACACACAATCATCTCATCCTCGCTTTAGGTATGCCCTTCACCGCTGTGGCTTTAGGGTTTAAACACCTTCAGAGCGCAGCCCTAAGCACGTCATTCAGACACCGTTGCCGTAACAACCTTCCAGTGCTGCATACATCAGCATGTGTTTAAAAAAAACACAAGCAGGCAGCAATCGCACGACTGAAAGTGCAGAGCTGCAGCTGAGCTCTGGGGGGTCGGTTCTGTCCGTTTATTTATTTAATCATAGCGAGCCACTGGGCAGGCCTTTTCAAAGGTCACCTCGTACTTCTACAAAATCACTGAAATGATGAGAGAAGTTAGAAATATTTTACTTTCCATTAATAATACATACATCAATGATTTTTAAAAAAATATATATTTAAGATTTTAATATTTAAGATTAAGATTTTTTTAAAGAATATTTAAATATTTAAATTTGATACAAAATAATGTTTTTAATATGTTCAGAATATTTCTTATGCATCTTATCTGATACACATCTGAAGAACAGACACCTGTGACTGGTTGAAGTGAATGCAAGTGGTGCAAATGCATATTCAGTAAATGTTATGTCAGAGAAGCGTTTAATTCTGTGTATTGAGGGTTTTGGTTGTAAGTGATGTGTGGACACAGTTGTTTGTGTGTTAGACGGATACCGTTGAGTGTAATTAAGATGTCTGACTGTGCACTGAGCATTTAGCTGCATTTGCACAGTGTGATGCATGCTGCATGTTTCTTAATGTGTGTCCATGCCACTTTCCTTTTGATCTCTTTTTCAGGCTTTTCCCTGCATCTCTACTGGAGTGTATGGTGAGTGGCAGCATGTCATGGGAAACTGTTTTGATGAACATATGAATTGTTGCATGTTTTGTTCTTGCTGGTTTGTCAGTCTTTTATCTATTAGTATTATTATTAGTATTATTGTTTTTGTTGTTGTTTAGTCGGTCTTGTTTATGTCCATTTTCAGTGCTGCATTATCAGCTGCTTTTAAGAAGTTAATGTAGGTTTTATTTAATGGATTTGTGATGCAGTACATACAGTCATATACACTAGGCATCACCTGAAAAGAACACACTTATAGATGTTTTAATACACAGTTACTATTTATTTGCTGGGAATAAACAAAATGTGACCTTTGAAGACGTTATGGTACATTTTATATTTTTTGTTTAACTCAGCAAATAAGACTTATTGAGAGAGTCCCTCCTGCTGTTAGTCAACTTAGTTACACCACATGTGTAAAATTCAATTACATATTCAGGAATTGTATTTATATATTCAGAATTAGGTTTACATATTCAGAGTTACATGTATAAATTCAGCAATTATATTTTCAGTTACTGAAAATATATTTATGAAATATATAAGACCATTGTTTCTGCCATAACACTTTCTCTCTCATTCTCTCTCTCTCTCTCTCTCTCTCTCACACACACACACACACACGCGCACACACACACACACACACACACACACACACACACACACACACTCACTCACTCACTCACTCACTCACTCTTTCTCTTTGCTCAGGAAATGTTAGCTGACGTTGGCCAGCTAGTTAAATACACTTGGCATATAGAAGTATATTTAACTTAATAGACCATTCAAGCTAGATCACGGGCAAACAGGGGCTATTAGATAAACGAGAAGAACTACCTGCTGTGAGACGAATGATTGCTCACTTCAGACCCCAGCGCATGCCATGAGTCTAAACTAATTAATTACAGTTTTGTAGTAACTTAGCTGGCTCCAACATGTTTTCGTTTCAGGTGTTCTCTCATTACTGTGGTGTTCCCAGCCACGCAAGATGGGTTTTACATTAATGTGCAGCTAACACACTTTTTACTCAAATTTAATATAGACCTTACAGATCAGTGATGAAATTCTTACCAACTATTTTGCTAAACAAATGTTATTGATTTCATTAATGCGTCGCTGTGTGTGTGTGTGTGTGTGTGTGTGTGTGTGTGTGTGTGTGTGTGTGTGTGTGTGTGTGTGTGTGTGTGTGT
>JBBPCZ010000034.1:8512039-8547628 GCA_037974445.1 Brycinus macrolepidotus
ATACACACACACATGTGTATGTATATATATGTATATATATATATATATATGTATATGTATGTGTATATATATATATGTATATATGTATGTATGTGTGTATATATATATATATATATATATATATATATATACATATATATATATGTGTGTGTGTGTGATGTAGGTGTTCCTTTGGATCAGAAGTAAGAAGACTTTAAAATGCAAGTAAAATTATTTCTTACTGATGTTACTGAACGAAACTGCTTAGGTATGTATGTAATATCCTCCCAGCTCAGAGATGCTGCAACCCTCTAGCTGATGTAGTTTTAATGTGTTAAATGTTTTACTGAAAAGTCGGTTTCTTAGTTATGAAACTGTGCACGCTGATCCGGCTCATGGACTGATCATCATCTGACTAGTGGAGTCTGGTGTGTTCAGAGACGTGGACCTCTGGGTGCAGATCTGAGATCTCCTGCCTAGTTTTAATTGACCAGAGAGACAAAGAGAGGGAGGTAAATTCAGACCGGCGGACAGGATCAGACACAGAAGATCAGTGTGTTTTTCTGTGTGTGTGGGAGGCCAGGGGGTGGTGGTGGTGTAGGTGAAGGTGGTGGGTGGTGATGTTTATGGATGCTGATGGAGAGGGCAGTGGGGTGGTCGGGTAGGGGGTGCGGTAAACTGCCAGTGAAATGAAAATGGCTCTTTAGCAGAAGCCAGGACACTCCGCTGCCCCTCACAATCAATGTGTTGATTTACTACCTGAAAGCCTGTCAAACCAAGAGAGAACTCAGACTGGGAGGAGTGTGTGGGTGTGGGTGTTTGCGCGCGCGCGCGTGTGTGTGTTTCATACATTTTCAGGCAACGCAAAAACAGAGAGAAACCACTAATCTGCATATGTTACCTGTTTATCATCACTGTGCAAGGAACACCATGTATCTCCCTTTTTTTCCAGTTTTTATTTTTATTTTTTTGGCGTTTGAACACAGCTGTCCTTTACGTTGCGTGAAACTTTCATGATGGATGAACCAGTACAAATGCTCTAAAATAATACCGCATGGACACATCGCTGCTCATACTGATGTTATTTGTATTTATTATAATAGTGTTTTTCTGAGTAAGTGCTTGCTGCTCAGATAAAAAGCTTTTTAATTCATAACACTTCAGTTGCCTCAACCTTTTCCACTGTGCTGTATATATGATGAGTAAGTATGTGATTATAAGTATGTGATTATACATATTGGAATTTATTACATTATATATATATGTGTGTGTGTGTGTGTATATATATATATATATATATATACACACACACGTGTGTGTAGTGTATATATTATATAATTAGATTAGACATCCTGATGCTGCCTACAAAACAGATATAGGGGGACAGATACAGGCACGGTTTGGGTGGAGGATGCAAAGAGATTTCCTCCGTTCATTTTTCATCCAGATGCTGTCAGACCTGTTTGGTATTTTTCAGGTATGTGCGGTTTAAGTGCGGCACTGAGACATAAGTATACTCCGCTAAAAGTCCTGCTTGTTTTGCTAATGTGATCGTTTCTGCTTTCTCCATTCTGAGCGGTAATAAGTATACTTCTGAGGCGTGCGGCACAAGGGCCTCGAGTGAATTCATTTTCAGTCTGCGTGATGTGCAGCTGTCTCACTAACAGTGCCCTGCATCGCCTACCTGCCGTGTTTTTCAGCCTGTGTTGTGTCTCCTGAAATATTAATCATGTTTACTTTAGGGTAGCGCGGAATATGGGAGGAGAAGCGCTGTATACATTTACTCTTCTTTCTTCCTCTCCCTCTCTTTCTCTCACTCTCTCCCTCCCTCCTACCCACTCAAGCACGCATGTACCATCAAAGTCGTCCCCATTCTCAACGCCTTGACATCTCTTATCAAAATGGCATTTTCCCACCCAGTGATTTCATTCACAGGAGGATGAGGAATCTGGCCTGACGCTCCTCTGTGAATGAATATAAAATACACCGGAAATAACTGCACTTTTTGAAGATGATATTAAGTACATTGATGTCTTGATCTGAAGATTTTAGCTTGGTATTGCAGAAGACACTATAAATTATTGTATAATTTCTTACTACCTTTACAAAAGTGTGTCTCCAATACAGTTGCGTTTCTCCCTGTTTTCTTGTGGAGGTGTTATGCAGACAGATCATTTCTATTGGGAAACTGAGTCTACAGTCATGTCAGACAGTTTAAGTGATGAGGGTGTGACTGCTTTTAGCTGTACAACCCTGGAAAAAGGAGTGAAAGCTCCTCATATCACATTGCTGTAAAGATCCAGGTTTTGTACTGTTGAACATTTTTAATATCTTTTTAATGAGCAGATTTCGAGCTGGATGCCCTGGTGTACAAAGTCTCTTCATTAAGATGACCTGTTGTTTTTGATAGACAAGAGTAGGTATATTGTTTTGTATTGTAATAGTTCAGTATGGCTTTGCTTTAAGCTAATATTCAGTTCAGTTCAGTGTTAATAATAATAATAACAATAAACCTGCAGCAGCAATAAATAATTATTTGCTATTATTAGTCAAGTGGCATTTGTCTGACGCCCTTATCCAGAGCGACTTACAATCACTAGTTACAGGGACAGTCCCCCTGGAGCAACTGAGGGTTAAGTGTCTTGTTCAAGAACACAAAGGTAGAAAGTTTTTTTTTTTTTTATTAAAAAAGAAAAAAGTTTTTTTCAAATTGTTTTTGGATTATTGATGAATCATCATTGAATTTTCAGTTAACATAAATCAGAAGTGTATATCCTGCTTAATTAAAAGTGTTCATTTTTCATTTTCCACTCTCCTCTCTCCCTCTGTTCTTGTTCTTTATGTCTTTGATGGAAATGAAAGTGTAACAGAGGAGAGCCGAGCAGAACCACCGGGCCTTTTTCGCCACATTTTTCACACTGCGGCCTTAACTGTGGCGTTAATGGCTTGTGAAGTGGTGTTTAAACCTGAGACGTGACAATGAAGCGTTCTGAATGGCAGTGTGTATCATAAATGCTCAACAGCTGTGTTTTATACAGCGCTAAATGAGGAGTGTGTTTAAAGCTCTTCCAGAGGTGTCGTTTAGCATCTCGAGTCTAAACGTTAGATCTTCTGTTTTTGGGTGAACCTCCTTTGTAATTATAAATCAATTACTTTTTCTCCTACTGAGCGCCAAGATACACGAAACCTGTTTCCATCTTCACTAAGAGATGCAGCTCTGTGTCCTCACAAACCCCCAACAGTGATCACATAGTGTTCAGAAAGGAATGGAAGGAACCAGGTGTGTGTGTGTGTGTGTGTGTGTGTGAGAGAGAGAGATATTCTAAATGACAGGACACATTTGACACACAAACACACACTGTAGTTAAAACATGTATTATTCATACAAACATAAACATATTTCACTCTCTGCATAAAACTGATGGGTTTTTGTTTTTTCCCTGCCCTCAATCTCCTTGAATAAATGTTACTAAGCAGCTGAGTTACTTAGAGAACATTCATCACCCGCTCAAACATGTTAATGCGCCTCTGTGTGTAAACACAGCCTGTGAGGGGCTTTGGCTGTTTTCCTATGACGCGGCCCATTTGTACCTCAAGTATGTAAATGTCAGAGACTGAATGCTGGTTTTGTCCCTTTTAAAGCATTTGTAGCCCGTGTGTGTATGTGTGTATGTTTATTTATGCAAGTGTGATTGAAAAGACAGGTTGTGTGTGTGCTTGTTTGTGTGTGTGTGTGTGTGTGTGAGAGAGAGAGAGAGAGAGAGAGAGAGTGTGTTTGAGTGCTCTCCCCTCGCCCAGCTCGATTTTTGTTTTATTTTATTTTTATTTTGAGTGTTTAATGTATTAAAAGGGCCAGGGTAATGAATTATAATCTTTAATGCAGCGACCGATCGATACTTGCACAAAATAAATCAGCTTTTTACTGAGAGCGTCAAAGCCTTTAATACACTAGGGGCGAAATGGTGGGGGGTGGTTAGTGGGAGGGGAGAGAGAGAAGTAAAGGAGAGACGGGGAGAGGAGGGGAGGGGTGCATGACAAGAGTTGGTGATGGAGGAAGGAGAGAGAGAGGGAAAACGGGAAGGAGGGGTTAGATGAGAGTGGTGGAGATGGATAATAGTATTGGTGACTATATTTAAGAGCAAGCTCTCAGAGGCCATGCATTTATAATTAATATGGGAGAGGTCACAAGGTCAGAGCTCATCAGGCACTGTTAGCAGCTGCGTCACTCTCCCCTCACGCTCGGCCTGCTCTGGCTTTTTCAAGGCCCATCTACAACAGGCAATGGCCCCCGAGCCACAACTAATCTCTCCCTCTCTCCCTCTCTCTCTCTCAGCCAAGGCCACTCTAGCAGTAGTACTCAACAACAATAACAGTATTAAAGCAAATTCTGTGAGAAAGTTGCTGCTTTGATACTTGATACTTCTTCCATTCCACCTTACCACAAGGCAGTGTAACCTTGAGGGAGGAGCAAACATAATTTGGTTTCAGAAGAGTTGCATTTATACTCCCAACAGAGCACTCTGGTAAACCTGATATTTCTCTCTGGGTTTTCAGCCGCAGGCCAACCGAACGACAGGCCCCGATTGTCACTGAATAGTCAGGCACGGTATATCATCAATTCATAAACAAAATGGTCTGCACACTGACGCATTTTGATTAATGTCACCATGACAACTGCATAATTCATGAATTGTATTAGCGTTCCATTTGTCATTTTGGAGTTATGATTCAGCCCAGGGATTGTCAAAAAAACCCTCTTTCCTCACACCCACAATGTTTTAAGAGCCCCCCACCTCCACTCCCTCCTCTTGTTCTCCTCCCAAATGTCAGAGTCTCTAAAGTGTCAGCTGTTGCGGTGCGAGGCAGCCAGAATTAATTTGCCCTCATAAATATGTTGTTAGCATCACTTTGTGTGAGAGAGACATTCTCACATTCACTGTACTGACACAGAGAAGTGATGAGTCCACCAGCTCCAGAGCATAATGCTGCCACCTAGTGCTGAGGAACTGGAATGCAACTATTGTGACAGTTAATTAATTGTCACTCAGTATGTAAATGATGTACCTGGGGCAAAATTACAATAAATGTACAAAAGATGTTTTATTCAAGCTTTACTTAAAATAGATCTGTTTTAACTTATAGTGCAAAACCATTCTGTTCCAAAAACCCAGCAATGAGTTGGAACACTATGTGCTCTTAAGATGAACAGTGTAAATGCTAAATATAAAAAATGTGCATAAAAATGAATACTGAATTATCGTACAACAGCTACGTGAATCTTGCTGTTGTTCCTAATCCATAGGTTTGTCAAAACTGGAATGGAAATCTGAAAAGAGACAGAAAGAAATGGTGGTTACTGTACACAGATTTATCTCGGCTAGAAGACTTATTAAAGACCAGCAGTGTGATTTACTGACCTTCAGCTCCAGAGGAGACACGGCTGACATCGGAGTGCTCAGGAGTGAGATTCTCTTCACTCTCACCCGAAATACCTAATTTAGGGAGAGAAGAATAATTTCCCATTTTTGTAACACATTTACAATGGCTTGACGTCCTTGAAAGTCATCATAATTTTCTGGATAATTAAGCATATACACAATTTTCCTCAGACAACATTGATGTTGAGAACTGTTTTCCTTCAGTGTATCTGCAACATCAAACTAGGTTATTTGTTTACCAACAAAAAAGATAAATGTAAAAAAACTGAAATATGCTGTTAGCATTAGTAAATCTTCAAACTATTGGAAGCTCCATGTTTACACAAATGACAAATTAATCACAAATGACACAAATGTGACACTTATTTGACTACAGTTAGACATAATTAGGTACTACTTGTGAACCTTTAAGTAAGCTTATCTCTCTGGATATAAAAAGCATCCTTTGTAAAGGGCCATTTTCTTTGATGGAAAATCAATGCAAAAATGAATTTAGGAGAATTCTGCTGATGTGAGATACAAAATCACTGAAAGGCAGGAAATGGTTACAAAAAATATCGGAGTTTGAAAGTCCTGTAAAGCACTGTTGGATCCGTCATCAGAAAGTGGAAGGTTCATCATTGCACCCAGAACTTACCAGAACAAACAGTCCCTCAAAACTAAGCATCAGAACAAGACGCTGATTGGTGAGAAGGGTTACTAAAAATCCAACTGTCACTCTTTGAAGTCTGCAATGTTCTTTGGCTGAAACTGGAAGATGACTCCACAATTTCAAGAGCTCTCCATAACACAAGTCTCTAGGAAGGGTAGCAAGGAAGAAGCCAAGAAGGTCCACATAAAAGCATGAGGAAGACCCAATTAAAATGTGGGAGAATGTTTTAAGAACCTTTTGGCCAGATATCAAAGATGTATATGTGGCGTTAAAACTAAAACTTCCCATGTCTCAAGAAACACCATACCTACAGTGAAATATGGTGGTGGGAACATCATGCTATGGAGATGCTTTTCATGTGCAGAGACTGTTAATCTTAAATCTGAAGGCAAAATGAATGGACCCAAATACTGCATAATGTTGCAGAAGAACTTGTTGCAGTCCGCTATAAACCTACAGTTCAGGAGAAGATCTTTTAACGTTGCATTAACCCTAAGCATAAGGCGAAAGTGACACTGGAATGGCTCAAAAACGGAAAGGTGAAATGTTTGGAATGGCCAAGTCAAAAGCCCTGATCTTAATGCTATTGATAATCTGTGACACTGTTTGAAAATTGCTGTCTAGATGTGCCAGCCCACCGAACTAGAGGATCTCTATAAATTCTGCAGAAAAGAATGGGGACAAAACACTCCTGAAAAATGTACAAAACCAGTACATACCTACCTACCTTTTATTGCAGCAAAAGCTTTCTTTACAATCTATTAATGTGGAGGGGTTGAATACTTATGCAAACCCTATATTTGAGTTTTTCTTTTGTAGTTTAATATCTGCAGAAAATTGTTTTATTTTGACTTTGAAAATGTATTGTTACAGCATAAGAGTTCACATTAAAAATACCTAATGGAAAAATAGGCGTACAGATGACTTTCAAAGGGGGTTACTTTTGCAAGCCATTGTATACTTGTGTATCATTTACATATTGTGCATAACACACTTTATACTATCTCTATACTGTTATCACTGACTTTTTAAGGCACACCTACCTGCTATCTACATCCATTGGCCATTTAAACAGGTACACCAGATGCAGTTTCCAAGAATACTATTACTGACTGTAGTATGTTTACTGACATGACATAACCACACTGGTGTTAGTACTCCGTTGACAATGGCCAAATAATATCTAGTCAGTGGTGGTCCTAGGGTGGTAGTTTTCTAGTGATGAATGGGGGAGAGATTGTAAGCCTACAAAGCGCACATATAAGCTAGGTATTTCGTACAAAATGCCCAATGAGTGCATGTACAAGGTACGCGACATGTCGAAAAACGTCCATACAGCCCTCCAAATTAGTGGATTCTGTTACTTTAAAGCACACCAAATGCTGACTGCGCACACACACACAGAACTGCACATTGGTCATGCAGTATAACTGCCATGGAAATGGCACGTAGAAATGGCCATAGAAGGGGATGTTTTGGAGTAGCAGCACACAGGTCTACGGTCACCATGCCCAATGCTAAGCATCTATCAAAGGGGTATAAAGCCCTGCAGCTCTGGGCTATGGAGCAGTGAACTACATTTAGTGGTGCAGGATTAGCTGAAGTGCCATTTGGGATACAGAACTAGTTATTCAGCATCAGCACTTGACCTGGCTGAATGCTTTTAAATCCTTACAGCTCCAAGTCTTTCAATTTTCTTACATTTGGCAATACTTCTGTTGATTTAATATTTGTTATAAAACGATTTAAACAAGGAAATTCAATGTCTTTTTATTACTGCGTTCCTCTCTTCACTCTCTCTCACCTCTTCCTTCCTCACTGGGCGTGGGGCTGCCGTCATTTTCTTTCTCCCACAGCGCAGAAGAAGGTGTGCGGAGCCGAGCACGGGGCAGGGGGCGCTGGTCTCCAGGGCTGAAAGACTGGGACACGCCCCCCTCCCTGCCCCGGTTCATCCCCCAGCCGTGCCTGGAGCCCAGCTTACGGCGGTTTGTCCGCAGTACCACTTTGGGCTGTTCCTCCGAGTCTCCCTGAGAGGACACCCTGCGCAGGGGTGTGGGGGAACCTGGGGCACTGCGCGGATCAAGCTCTTGAGCTCGAAAGATCACAGGAGAATATCACTGTCATAAGAACTCCACAACAATAATTTAATATAAGGAAAAATGCTCTAGTGGTGTAAATTCCTGACATCACTATGATTCAGTTAATCATGTGATCTCAAATGTAAGATTTGATTGGTGTAGAACGATTCTAACTGTGTTGTGCAAAACTGTTTTCTTGCAGCAGCAACACCATTAAACTACTAAACACATTACATATCAGAATCATATTGCCTCAGAAGGGTTTATATATATTATGAGCAGTCTACACTGTGAAGTATGATTATTCTGAGACCTGCTTGATCAAAGGGCCAGTTATGAGATATGAGTTTTTCTCTGCTCAGAAGTTCAAGATCGATTTCCATAGCTCTATAAAGAGTTACTGTTCTCTAAGGTGGCCTACAGTTAACACATCTGGTAGAAGTCCAAAAGCGAGAGTTAAAGCAATGACTACTTTAGAATGCAAGCTGCTTATTGTAATGGGCTTTGTGGCACTTTTATGCCTTTTACAGAGTCTGTAGATGCCTGTTTATTGTCTGTGCTGCTCTGTGTGTGCTCTAAAAGAGTTGCCGTCTCTTACTGTGTGCTGGAAAGGAGGGTGATGCATCTCCGGTGTCTGCCAGGTTCTCTGTGCTGCCCACGGAGATGAACTGAGCCCGACCCTCTCTGCCTCCTTTAGGCTTTATTAGCTTCTTCATACGATCTGCGATCCAGTTCGACTTTCTGTGGCAACAAGAGATTATATGTGAGCAAAAAAAGAGCAAGACAACTGGAGGGAACGTTGTTAAAAAGCTGTAGTGGACAGGGAGAGAAGAAATAAGGTAGGTGGAATGCAGAAGAAAGGAAAAAGTGATGAAAAAATGTAAGTTTAGATGAAATGCCCCACAGGAACAGGCCCTGCAGAGGCAACGTTAAATCATACTGACTTGGTTTGTTTGGGGGCAGGCAGACCAGGCTCCAGAACCCGATACTGATCCATTATCTTCTCCACTAACTTCTGCTTCTCCCGTCTCAACTCGTTCAGTTTATCACTAAGAGAGTGTGAGAGAGGGGTGCATTAAGTGCGATAGTTGTTATCATTAGATGTTGAATTATTAAGACCTGGAATCTTAAGATATATTCTTCACTTCTATTGACTGTTATTACCTTACCAATTGTCCCCACAATTGTTGAAAAAAAAAACACAAAAAAAAAACAGCTTTTACAGTAATCTAAAAACGGCAAGACATGGTCAACCTGGTGGTTAAGGTGAGGTTCAGGTGTAGGTACAGTAAGGATGTGTAACATGACAATACATCATTATCATGATAAATTATGTAGCGAACATTTCATGGATATTGGCAGTACTTCTAGAACAGCACTAATCATAAAAAGACTGACTGACACAGCCATGTTTAAGAGTGACAATACTCTTTGAAGGTGCAAGGCCTGTCACGATTATTATATAATCAGTTGTTTCAGATGAATGCAAATATCTTGATACATGTCCAAAAAAAATGTCACCATTAGCATTTATCTACCAGAGTAATGCATAGCTATAGTTCAGAAAGTAGAGGGATAAATTATGACACACTGTAACACTCACAGGTACTCTCTCTGCTGGTTGTGGTGCTGGTCTCGGCTCTCAAGGCTGCGCTCCAGTAAGGCTCGGTTCTCTTTGGCCAAAGCCTGGTTCTGCTCCACCAAGTGCCTGTTTTCCTCATCCATATTCCCCTTCAACTGAGTAAGAAGCTAACACACACACACATACATCCTTAAAATTCACAAGCATTTCCATGCACATAATTATTATCATAATATGCATAATATTCTGGCTTCATTACCATAATGCATATAATCACAACATGGGGACATTTTTAAAAACACTGTTCCTCATACCTGTCACTGCTGTTCATCACAAAAATTATCATGAAATCATATACATTGCTGAAACTGAGTTCAGTTATATTCAGTTTTCAAACTTAATCTATAAAACAAAAAAAAGTCAGACCTGGTACTGGCTGTTGAGGCGGACGTTGTTGAGGTCAAGTTGCTGGTTCTGTTCTTTCAAAATGTTGAGTTCACCCTCCAGTCTAGTCCTTTCCAGCTGGGCTGAGCTCATCTCGCTACGCAGAACCGAAATCTGGGCCAGCAACTCTGACTGAACCTGAATCCACTCCTTTTGCAGGTTCACAAACCTGAGGGTAATTCAACCATTAGGTTTTTGAAAAATATACAACTCACAGTGCCTGAAAAGGCATTCAACCTCATTTTTGGGGATCACATCTGTGGCAGATTTAGAAATATGTCAGTTTCTTTAATGGTATGGCCAGTTATATCCAATTAAACGGCAATTACATCCTTGTTAGTGATGCAATGTAAGCATTAAGCTTTTCCATGCAAAGGTTTGGGTGCCCATGGTCAAATTACATGTATTTAAGTTAAAATAAGTACACATTGCAAATTGCAAAAATTACATATCTAGTTACAGAATGTAAAATTTAAGATTGCAAATAGATGAAGTTTTAGTAAATAAATAAATAAACACAAAGGATGTTCAAACTTTTTTACACAGCTACAGTTTAGTCTTTGATTTGTTTTAATATCTGCAGGTAAATAGCTTATAATTAGTAAATTAAGTTTTACACACTCACAATAAATATACTGATTGGAGACATGTGTAATCCAAAAATGCTCCAAAAAACTTACTGAATCCTTTTGTTGACAAATGTACCTTTGAAAAGGCACTGTATGTTGTAATTACTGATCATCAGTAAATGTGATGGTAAACAATGAATCATGATTGACCAACAGTCTTGCATGCTTTGTTCATTAACAATCAGTCTTGTCATGTAGCTTTGTTTTGGCTGTTGCTATCCAGCACAAAGCCACACAGCAGGTGGAACTGACTCAGTTTCCAGCGTCAGGAAACTCCCCCAGCCTCCAAGCCGCAGGCCTGTAAGTTGTTAACCTGGGTGACAGGTTTTCTCTGTGGTAATTTACATCACTTCCTTTATTTCTGTCTTCCTGGTAACAGAACAACTGCACATCACACTACATTCATCAATAACTTCAGACTTGCCTCTCAGTCTCCATTTTCAGCCTCTCCAGCTCTTTCTCTCTCTCCACCTGCTCCTGCATGGCTCTCTCCATCTTTTCCCTCTCGGCTTGTATCGCTCTATCCGCCTCTTCCAGCTGAGCTTTGCTGTCCATCAGCTCTTTATGCCTGGACACGAACAGTGCAATTAAGCAGAGGAAATGATACAGAATATTACTAATGGACATTCCATATTCATGCATTTTTTTCTGCTAACTGCTTTAAAGGGCATGAATAACCAGTGTGTACAGCCTTGATGCTGAATTCACTCATGCATTTTTTATATTCTCCAAGTTTGTGTTTATTTGTTTCTGCCAGTGTTTTCCCAATATTTGTCATACCAATTGCATACCCTTATTACATATTTAAAACTACTTACTGAAATGTATCTGCACACCAAACTAGAATTTTCTAAATGCTACTGTGTTTGTAATTGCTACTGTACAAAAGAACCAGGATGCTACCCCAGCTTTCTCATCATTGTTAGATGAACATTTCTGAACAAGTGCAGGCATAAACTCGAGATGAATTTCAGATTTTGACACTGTTTTTGACACTGAAAACAATTGTGTGTATGAAGTGTTCTAGTATAGTTATTTTATGTCTCACAAAGGTATATGGAGTATTATTTTAATGCATATATTAATATACGTATGAGGTATTATTTTCATTAAAGTGTGATAACAGTAATAGCATATATTCCCAACCCCAGCCAGGAGCCTATCTGCCCTGCATATTTTAGAGTTTTCCTGCTATAAGACAACCACTTCAACTCAGAAAAGACTTTTTTTTAAAAACTGGGTAGTTGTTCAAGTGTTTGGTGGTAAAGGAAATACTAAAATATACAGAGCGGGGGAGCTTGAGGACCAGGGCTAGAGGACCAGGGCTAGAAACTACTAAGTTAAAGACTGAGTCACTTAAAGAGAGTAAGACAGAAGAGCCATTTATGCCATCAGAATAAAATGCTATATCTATAGGCTTGTTCAGATCCCTTTCTAAACTTCAGCTCACTTGGGCTTTTTGAATGCTTGTGTAAATCCCTCAGTCTCAACTGGCTCTCAGGGCATTTCTCATTCTACAGTATATTTTACCTGGCTTCCAGTTCTTTGTACTGAGCCTCTACATTTCGACTACTGCTCTTCAGCTGACTGTACTTGGTCAATAGTTCCTCTAGTTCTGCCTCCTGCCTCTGCTGTAGCGCCGTCAGTCTCTCGTGGTCTCGCCTTAAAGCCTCAGAACGCACCGCTGACTCCTCCCTTTCCTTCTGCCACACCTTAGACTCAGCCTCCAGGGTGGCACAACGCACTTCACTTTCTCTGCACCGTGCCAATACTGAGGAATGCTGGGAGCTTACAGAAGCCTGTTCCACCTGAACAAGAAAATCAGAGAGTGTTGCAGACCAGCCAGGCAATACACACAACCATACACTTTAACACTGCCTATCATTTACACTAGTCTTAAGCTGGTTAAACTGACACTAAATATTAACTTAATGTGCAGAAATGTGTGCAGAGTAGAGTCAGATGCTTTGGTAATGCTTAAAATCATTTCTTGTTTCTGGTAATCACCATTTCTTCATTGTTCTAACCAAGTCCCACACTGCCAAAGCAGTGGAAGCAAAAAAAAACATTATTCACTATAATGTACAATAATGTTAATTCCAAATAATTCAGAACCATTTCTGTTGGTCCTTTTGTTACGAAATATTTACACAATGTAAAAGAGCAGCTTTTCAAGTTATGTAATAAACTGTCTTTGTGACTCTCTTCATGACTCATACTTCGTAAATGGAAACATCATGTAATTGTCCTCTATAGAAATATGTCATGAGGGACTCAAGTACAATACATGACATCCCAGCAACACAGTGGTTCACCATGACACTAAAAAAATTCAGTATACTACAGAAGGTTGTGGTCTGCCATACTCTATACTTGCAATCAATCTCTTCCACAGCCTTTCTTTCTCGCTTAAAAATTTTATGTGAATATTTTGTTATATTTGAACTGCATGACACAGTATTTGTGCAGTAGAGATTCTGTCTTTAGTGCTCAGAACAGGGTTGTTGCTGTTTTTGTTTCTTCTAGAAAGACGTTAAGTAAAAAAAGCTGCATACACCACCTACACCCCCACCTATATACACAGATACCTGTAGTTTGGTGTTGAGGTCCTGCAGTTTGGCACAGTTCTCCTGCAGGCAGATAGAGTGGCGCTGCAGAGTGTCCAGCTGTTCTTGCAGCTGAGTGCAGGCGGCCCGAGACTGGGCCAGCTGTGACAGCAACACATCCTGCTCCCGCTGTAGTGCTGCATTCTGTGGTGATATATAAACATTTCTAAAATGCAGAAACTGAGACTACGTCTACGCAGACTACAAAAAAGAGAAATCATCCTTCGAGTCCACTACAAAATCTGTAAATATTATTCCAAAAAAGTTAAATGTTAACTTTGCAAATGCTGTTTTACCTACAATACAGCCTCTGCTATGATACATAAACAGGATGCAATACTAAGTGTAAGCAAAACATTCTCAATAACATACAGTATACACATTTATATATGTATATATATATATATATATATATATAGAGAGAGAGAGAGAGAGAGAGAGAGAGAGAGAGAGAATGATACAGTATGAGAACAGAACTTTAATCTCCTTTCCATTATCCATTGTTTTCTTATGAGGGGTGGGAGTTGCCACAGAGGCGATGATTTGATACTATTGCAATATTTGGGCCATACAATATAATTACAATTCTTTGACTTGAAAGCAGGTGCCGCATTCCGAATAGGAATCTCTGCAGCTATCTTGGCAACTCTGAATTCCTTTCCAATTTCTGCTATAACAAGGTCTTGCACCATCTTGTGGATTTTGGCATTGTTATCAGAGTAGGCGCATGTACCAAAATAAGAGAGAATTAAATGTATTAAAAAGGTTATAAAATAACATTAAATAAATTATATATATTATATATTATAACAACTATTTGGTGTAAATGCAGTAAAATGATTACAAATGCAGACATTTTTGCTTAGTGGCATATAAACACTCTGCTCTTCTGTAGAACAATACATATGTCATCAGTCTAAAATATTAGCCAAATCTAAATAACTGCCAACACTGTTCCATATACTGATCCATATATCATTGTGCATCCCTATATAGCATTTATAAGTTTTTTTGAGAGGGTAGGGGTGAGGTTAGATAACGTTTAGTTATTTCAATCATGATAAGTGGTTGTGTAGTTAAATAATTCTGACTAGCTCATCAAACCTCACCATATTTTTTATTTGGCATGAGGCAAGACCATACACTGGCATACAGAAACAAACCTCTTTCTCCATGTTTATCAGTCTCTCGCTGGCAGGCTCTTCTCTCTCCCTGTTGGTATCAGAACCTCGAAATTTGTCCACAGGGGTTTTCGTGTCATCTAAGGTGCAAAGGGAGCTTTGGCTGTTTGAGATCTGATCCACAGGGCTGATATCCACATCCTCGCGACTCTTCTTCTGTACTGGAGACTGCCTGTTTGACTGCAAATCTTCTGTCATCCCTGAGTCTGAATCGGCAGTGACTTCTGACTCTGCTCTAGGGTGCTCAGTTTGCTGCTGAAGTTGTGTGGTGACCGTTGTAAGCCTCTCCTTTAACTCTTCAATACACTGACTCAACTGGACAACCTGATTGGACAGCTTCTGAGATTGGACTCTCTCGTTGGCTAGATCCTAACATTTTCAAAGAGAAACAGAAGAAAGTGAGATAACATTTTACTTTCACTTTTAAAAAATAAAGGTTCCCAAAAGGTTTAGACAAGGTGCTAGCAAAAAAAAATTGGTATAGAACCTTTACATTGTGTGCTGGTAAATTATCTCACACTTTGCATTTACAAAAACAAAGTTTAAAGATCCATTATTTAAAGGGTTCTTTAGGGAACCAAAAGTGGTACTTCTACGGCATCATTCCAAAGCCAACTTTTTATTTAAGAGTGTATGTATCTAAGATACCCTCCTCTACACACCTGTTTTAGAGAGGTTATATGTGTGCTGCTCTCAGCATTCAATGTACTCAGTTGTTGGTTTTCCTTCTGCAGTTCTTCCAGTTGAGAGCAGGTCTCTTTAAGCTGGGCAACTTCCTGACACACTCGTCTACAGAAACATGACGTAAAGTAGTCAGTTACACTATTTAACATTTGAACACTACAGTGGGGGTACCAAGCCCCTTATTTATGGGACTAAAACTGCTGGGTTTCATGTTGAGAAAGGTTTTACACTGTCAGCCAGGGGTAAATTTCACAGAGCAAGATGGTCACCTGAACTGTAGCAAAGTCTCTCTGTCAGCATTAGTAAACATGGCATTGGAGCCTATACAAGGACAGGGTGATACATGTCATTTTTTCAGATATAATACTGCTTATTATGAATCATTACTACATGTCTTACTGCTCAACTGCCTGAACAGTGTTTTAAAGCCCTAAGAAAACATGTTTATTCTATTGTAGTACACAAAACTAGTAAGCAATATTTGACATATATGCTTGAAATATCTCTAAGAATATTTAAGAGTATTTATTTATATGATAGAGGTTTTTGTAGTTACAAATGAATGGCTAGACTTCTTTCTCCTTATATAGCAAGTAAAAGGCACACTTTGCTCCTGAATGTACCAAAACATAAAGTCCTTTCTCTGCCAAAAACATTTTCTTCAACATACCTCGAATGTATATTAATATCATTATCATTACTGTACCTGTGCTGGAGCTCCAGGCTACAGGCCCTCTGGTTGCCATGCTCCAGGGCTGAGGCTGTGCTCTCCAGCTGTTGTCTGAGTCTGGCCATCTCTCGCTCCTTCTGCCTCTGCTCACGCCGTTGGCTGTCCAGCTCAGATTGACATGCTTCTTTCTCCTGCTCCAATCGAGCGACCTCCAACACGGCCTCATCCCGCCCCCTGCTTTGAGACTCCACCTCAAGTGTGGACTCCCTCAGCTCGGACTCCAATTCCTCTTCCCTTCGTTTTGCTGATTCTAAGCTCCGCCCTAAACGTTCAAGCTCCGCCTTAAGTGTCTGATTGGTCAACTCAAGTTGATCACCCTTTAAGATGACAAAATTGAACAACAATTTTTTAATTTGGTATAAAAGTTATTTGCAACCATTTTCATTATTAATGCCAGTTTCAGCCCTTTATTTTCCTTTTACGTAATAAATGATAGTTCCTCTCACACTATTATTTCCAGATACAATGTAGACATAACCACCATTACAAAGTCCTAATCATCATATTCATTTGCACAATTTCAAAGTACAAATCCAGTAAGACTGATTTATAGCTATCCCACTAATGGGTACAAATTTAATTAACATGGTTTATTTAGCATGTAATTTAGGTCTCAAATCTTACTGGTTGAAATTGTAATGGTGGGTAATCTCACTTTGCGGACTGTAGCCCTGAGAGAATCTATTGTAGACTTGAGAGTCTCTCTCTCTCTCTCCAATGCAGCTCTCTCGCCCTGTAACTGAGGAATTACTGATGCCTCCATCTTCTGCAGCTCCACTTGACTGCGCAGACGCATCAGCTCCTCTTCCTGGTGCATGGATTCACACTGCAAAAGCTAGAATGTGCACACAAAACAAGCCCAGAAAAACAGATATTTAAATATTGTTGCCCATACTCTTTGGATTGACCTGTTGAGCATTTAACTATGTTATCATTCCTTCTTTAAAGCAGCAAAAGTTGCTGAAATTTAATAAAACAAAAAATCTATTTAACACAGTTTTCCCAAGTGTCATATACTTACCAAGATAAAATTAGATTCTTTTGTTTTGAAATACAGCTCTGAGTAATGTAATTTAAGCTTATTGTACACCAGTCACCACTGTACAAACTGCATGATTAAATGTTTTATCTTTGATTTGATCTGTTTTTATAGACAACAGCAAAGGCTTCCATTGCAAACCTAAAGAACCAAATTTCAAACACCAAACATGTCTTAGATCCAGGGTACAAGGAAACCTGTGTAAACTGGAGCTTTTGCTGAACTGCTTTAGTGGGCTGAGTAATCAAAGTATTCTTTCCCATGACTGACTAGAACCCACCACTGAAGTGCACACAATACCTCTATCCGTTTCCTGGCCTCTGTCAGGTTGTCTGATGCTTTCCTCAGTCTCTGGCTCTCAGCTTCCAAAAGAAGCAGCTTTTGCTTGGCCTCCTGCGTTTTCTTGGTCTGCTCCCCGAGTTTAGAGCGCAGCTCCTGAACCAGTGCCACCTGCCGATCTGCCTCTTCCATGGCCTGCTGGAGCTGGGTGGACAGAGTGAGGGTTTCCTGCCTGAGTTTCTCCTCCATCTCTCTCCCCTCATCCTCCTTTTCCACTGTTTGCGTAGGCTGCTGGACATCTGTCTTACTCCTGTCCTTGGCTGACCTGTCTTCGGCTTTCTCTCTTCTTCTATCCATCTCCTTCTCACCCTCTGCTTCTCCTCTTTCTTTCGTTCCTGCTTCATTGCTGGCCTCCTCTTTTCTCTCCCTGAGTCGGACCTCCTCCCCCTCTCCCTCCTCTCTCTTTATGCCTTCTTTTCTCTCTTCTGCCCTGTCTGCTTCCACTTCTCTTGCCATGTCTTTTCCTTCACATTCACCTCTTGGAATCACCCTCTCTGCCTCTCTGGCTGACCTTTCCTTCTCTCTCTCCTTCTCTTGGTGTCTCACGGCTTTCTTCAGCTCTTCAAGGCTTGTCTTCAGACTGGCGTTTTCATTTCTCAGGTTCTGAAACTGACAGTTGAAAAAGCTTTGAAAGAAGCTGCTTTCTCAGCTGGGACTTCAGCCCAGAAGCAGCAGATCAAAGACAGTGAAAACAACAGTGTAGTGTGTGCAGTCTGTGTGCTGTTTATGGAATGAGTGAGTGGTTTAAGCTGAAGTGTCTCACCTCTCTGAGCGTGCTCTGGTGCTCTTCTTGCAGCTGTGTGAGTCTGTCTGTCTGTCTCTGCATAGCCTCTTTTACCTCAGGAGAATTAGCCTGTAGTATGAGCAACAAATAACAAAATCTACTATCACATCACTCATTCAGTCAGTGGACCAACTAGTGTCTAGTTTGAAATCCATGCTGCTCTAAAAGGTCAGGTATTAATACTAAAGCTTATACTATACTAAAGCTGCAAAGCTAATGGAGCTAATAATGGAAGTTTACACCCCACCACTCAGAATTACAATCAAACGTAAACAATCTCAATGTATCTATTACATGTGGCTTCTGACAAAATATGACATACTGCTAGCTATTTAAATTGACGTTTAAATTCATTTTGAAGCCCGAATTTCTTTACTTTGTCTAATATTCCAATGTAAAGAAGCAAACCTTTGGCACAAATGCCCTGGCTGTTCGACTACATTTTGCACAACTGGTGTAAGTTTGATTTGTTGTGAAACTATTGCTTTAATAGTGTTTCTGAAACAAACTGAAACATGAGCTTCAGTGAAATCAATGAAAGTGTATTATTAATAATGTAGCATTCAGCCGTTGAGAAGATGAAGCTAATTTCCAGACAATGAGTTACTGTCATAAACCGTCAGTGAAATACTAGATCCCACAAATCTGATGTAATAAATGTATTTTTTATAATTACAATTTTAATTATTAACTTTGACATCTTATATGAAGCAATACTTGCAACTCTAAGAACAAATAATACAGGCCACTAAATCTGTTGGATTTCCAGACACTGAACAAATCATGTATTATCTTTTATGAGCCTTAGTTCATTATTCCCCCCACTGGAGACTTAGGTAATCAACTTGTGAGTAAGGCACCCTTTTCGCAGGAGAAAGACTGTCTAACATCAGTCATTAATCATCATCTCACAGATCTCATCGCTGTCTAAACACCTCTGTTTAATGTTTAATTTATTTAATCATAATTCTCATTACTCTCATCTGTTTATTTTGCTATCCAGTGCTATTCTGAGATTTCTGAGCACTGGCTCCTGTCACCATTTCATTCTCATGCTTTTAGAGACCACAGTTGCCCTCTTTGTCTTTAGGGGCTTGACCTAAGTTTCTGTCTGTACAGCTGCTACATCCATTTAATTAAGATATAGGTCACATAGTGTTTGTCAGTTTATATTTGTCAAGTTTATACGGGTTGTAGTAGCCTAGTGGCTAAAACACTTGCCTGTGAACCCGATGACCACAAAGTTGCAGGTTCAAACCCCCACTTTCTACCGTTGTGTCCTTGAGCAAGACACTTAACCCTGTCACTGTAACTAATGATTGTAAGTCGCTCTGGATAAGGGTGTCTGCCAAATGCCCCTTTACCTTATGTGGCCTCTATGAGGCGCATGAACCAAGCCTATTTTGATTCATGTATAATTTATAGAGTAGCGTCACCTATTGAATAACATCAATGCAAAAATCAGTGTCTTGTGACATAAAGGTTCAAACTTCTCAAAATTTGATGCAGAGGTCATGGAGAAAACTTTCACTGATATAGACTGTTATACAGCAGTCAGATCAGATAGCAGCATCTGATTGGTTGAGAAGTGATCTATCCATGCTGTTATCACAAATAATGCTTTTTCACAATATCATTGCTGTGCCAACTGCTAAGAAATTATTGACTTTATACCACAGTTGGTTAGTAACTTTTCATATTAGAATGTACAAAACAAACTAATGCCTTTCTTTACAGAAAACTAATACAAAACTTTTTAGATTACATTTCACACTGCAACCCATTTGGTCACATTCAGACGAAAACAGACAGTAAGTCTGCATCAAAAACTTGTTGTTGCCCCTAAAAAACGTGGTGATCAGCTGTGACCATGCAACAACAAACAGTTAATACCAGTTACAATAACTAACAGTTAATGTTAAACAAACTGGAGTTAGCCTGAAACTAATAGAACACAAATCAAGATGGGCTGTGGAACCCATCTTGGAACAAAACAACATTCAGGTAAATCTGGCGAAATTATCTGAACTGAGCTGAACACTGCCACAATTTTTCAGCTCTAATATTGGCCATAATGTAAAAGACTCTAATTTTTTAGTCTCAGAGAGACTAGTTTGATGAAAAATTCAGGGCTTCTTTACTTTACCCTTTTCTGCATTTTGTAGAACTGTTGCACAAAAACACTAAAACAACTGAGGTAGTTCGATATCATGAGAAACATCACAGCCACATCTGTGACTGATCAAAGCTGTGATGTTATTCATGATAACACTCCCTCTAGTGTTCTAGTGTATCATTACAAAACTACTTAAAGAGCATTTAGAATTGATGTGGTCTTGTGGTTCATTACCAGGTCATTTTAGAATATTATTTCAAAACCCTGTTATTTTAGAGCACCAGCTCATGCATAATATTGCCTTGGTAATGTCTGATGCGTTTTTAATGTATCATTCATCTGGAGGCAGATGATGGCAGATCAACCTTCAACCCTCAACCTCCAATTACAGCATTCTCTGTAACTCAACATGGGGGGTTGGAAGTTTATGATAAGTTTTTCTATAGAAAGGCTGTTATCTCTGACAGCTATGAATTCTTGGGCTTTTAACCCCTCACCTCCTGCTCAGCCTGCAGATGCTCCAGCCGTCTTCTCAGCTCTGCATTTTCATTTTCAGCTCCTAGAAGTCTTAAAGAGGATGCCTCATCCACTTCTACACTTAGAGGCTTGAGGTGCACTTCTGAGAGAGAGAGAGTGAGAGAAAGAGGAAGGGGGAGAATTATGGGAGCAGAAATAAAGCATTATTATAGGCAAAAAAATCAGGCTAATTTCAGAATATCTAATATAGCATGAAGTCATGGCATGAAATCAAACAGTGACAGGTTAGCTAAGTGCCGTGTACTGTATATTTACCTCGGGTCTGTAAACTTTTGAACTCTTGAAGCTCTTCATCAGACTCCAGCTCTGACTGGAGGACGTGAGGATGAGTCACCGATCGAGTGACATCATCAGAGTGAGAGTGGTGCTTCAGTTCCACCTGCAGGCTCATATTCATCTCCAATAACTCATCCACCCTCTGCCTCTCCACATCCCGTTCCTACGCAACAAAAATACACACATACACCCACAGGATGAGGCTTCCTGCTTCCTACACTGAAAATGGTTGCTTTAAATTTTTAATACATGGTTTAAATGTGACTATTGGTTCCACATGAATTACATTACATCAACACAATTACTGCCTGAATGTATGACATGAAAGGGAGTAAATGTGCTGATATAATTACACAATTCAGTATATAATTCATGTGGAACTAATGTACACATCCAAAATCAGGTAATTTCAAACCCTTACATTTCTCAGTGTACACAAGAGTTGACTTGTTATCAGTGCCGTTCACTGATTAGTATATTCAAATGTTCTATTCATTACACATCTGATGCAAAGCTATCAGACAGCTGGACTCATACCGCTTCCATATTCATGAGTTTCTGTCGGAGCAGAAGATTGTCCTTCTCCAGCTCCCGAAGTGCGGAGCAGCGTGCCCGTGCATCAGCCAGCTGCTCCTCCAGCAGAGCCTTGTTCTCCTGCAGGGAGGCGCAGTACTGCTGCTGTTCCTGCACGGGGGAGACAGTGCTTAGTCAGCCTGTAACAATCAAAAGCTAATGTTTGGATGACAGCATTAATTTCCTTCTGATTAAAGAAATATGTTTGTCGACACAATAAAATGTACAGTTTTCCCTTATATTAAATGTAGTCAACTTGCCCAGAT
Source organism: Brycinus macrolepidotus (assembly GCA_037974445.1). NCBI lineage: Eukaryota > Metazoa > Chordata > Actinopteri > Characiformes > Alestidae > Brycinus > Brycinus macrolepidotus. The sequence continues at coordinate 8,533,973 of JBBPCZ010000034.1, forward strand.
GCTCAGCATCCAAAGTTTGAGTCTTTTTTTGCACTAGAACTATGAAGCTGATTACCCACTTTTACTCACAAAAACGTACATACAAACACAAAATTCAGATTTTGTGATGGCTGCTACTGTTGGTTTTAGCTATATTGCATACTTTTGTCCTTCTGTGATAATAATGTCACACAGTCAGAGAAACCACATAAGCAAGTCTGTGTGAGACTCCATGCAGCTCCATGCAGTTTAGTTCAAGTATGTGATGAATTATGCCAGAAACCAAATATGCAAATACAGATGTCAATATGATTAAAACAAGTTGGTTAAAATACTCTGGACTCAAGGGGGTGACAAAGGACAAATCAGAGCATCTGCGAACATCAGTTACTTTTATTCTAACAGTCACAGCACCAAGCATTTACAAAGTAGAACAGAACTTACTGCTTAATTAATGGGATTGAACAGTTTGCACAGGTGCCTTTTACTGCAACAGACTCATCAAACTGCTAGTCTGCAGTGAACACACCTTACGCTGAAGTTTCTTTAGTACCTCTTCCATGGTTTGTATTTCGTGCTTGTAATCTAATATTTGATCTCCTTATTCTACCTGAAATTTATTTCAGTATGTTACTATACTGCATAGTCTTGTTGCTTGCTACTTTAGGCTATTTTATAGTAGTCAGGTCAAGGGGTCTTTACTGTCATTCTTCAGTATAACTTGTATACAATAGGATGAAATGTCACTCTAAATTTTGAAGACAACAACCCACGAAACCATGTTTGCACAGCTCAAAAGGTTTGCATTCATGTCCTTCCATGAAGTACGTTTCTGGCTTTAAGTATGAAGCTTCTGAGATGCTAATCAGTGGAATACAAGTATCCAGTACTTTCCAGTATATTGCCCATGTAGCTCCAGTGCAAATATAAAGAGGTAAACATTGCTGAATGACTACTTTTGGAGTAAGGGGAAACTATAGTTTTTTCTTTTAATATTGATTCTTCGTGTTCTGCTAAGCAAAAACAGATTCAGCTGTGACCAAAGAAGGAAATTCAGTATAAGACTTTGTCAGTGTAGTTCATGAATGCTAGTATAACCTCGGTACATTTTCAGCAGGTAAAAGCTACTCTGAGTGTTACACACCACACTGTTACAGGAGTGTCTACCTTCAGCTGCGTGCGGTAAAGCTCCATGCTGCGCAGACGATGTGTGCAGGTACTCAGCTCTGTCTGCAGCTGCTCTGCTCTGGCTGCTCGCTCACGCAGACAGTCCAGATCATCACGCAGCCCCCGACAGACGCGAACCTCACCCTGCAGTGCCCGGTTCTGAACCGACACACGCAGATGGACAGCAGGTCCAAATTTAATACATAATCACATGCAATATAATCAAAATGAAAAGTATCAGCATGCAGTTATTATACATGTTATCACAGGCAGTGTCTTAATTATCAAGAGACTTATTTTCGGTACTGCAGTGAACACACCTCACACTGAAGTTTCTTTAGTTCCTCTTCCATGGTTTGTATCTCCTGCTTATAATCCAGTAATTGATCTTCTTTATCCTCCCTGAAAATTATTTCGTTATGTTAATATACTGTATAGTTTTGTTTTGCAAAAAGACTGGGATAAAAGAATTAAAAGAGTTAAAAAAAAAATTAAAGTACAGGTGTGAAGTGATGGTTAAGGGGTCAAAATTTGTTCGGGGGGCAACAGTGATTAGACGAATTGAGAGAGGATGTTGCAGTGTCTATGGTAGGTGGAACACGCTCTTGTACCTTTTGCCTGACAACAGAAGTGTATGTATAGTAACTTATACACACAAATACACACACAAAGCTTAAAATAAACCTCTTCCCTTTGAGCTCAATAAGCTAGACCCAAATAGCATGCACGCACACACACACACAAACACAAATACAAACTCACAGTTCCTGTTTGAGTCTGCGTAGTTTGGCTTTGTTATCTGCCAGCTGTATAGACAGACCTTCTGGAGTATTGTCCCAGAGGTCATTGGTGGGCGCTGTGTGGGATGGAACGGACTCCCGCTGCACACAAAGTTCTGCTATCCTCTGAAATTAAAACAATGTCTTGACAGTTTTACACTATCAAAGCAGCATACAGATCAACAGCATATAGGCACAACGCTTATGGATTTAAAGGTGAAGCAAAGTCTTGAACTGAATCCCACTGTGGAAGGGTAAAGTATGTACTACTGTGTGGTTTTGGAAGTGAGTTTTGTTCAAATGTATACATATTTCTTTAAATGGAGCAGAAAAACAGCTAAACAATGTTCTCTGTAGTAACTGATGTAGAAAATTAAACTAGGATGAGAAACACTGGAGTCCTCTTTTAATCTGTGTGTAGGTAAAGGTACCTCCAGATGTGCATCTCTCTGAGCCAGAAGGCTCTGGATCTGTCGGGCCAGAGAACCAAGCAGCATCTGTACATCCACTCCATCCAGCATACACAACTCTCCGAACTGCAGCGGCAGGACCGCACTGGGGTCCTGAGTCACCTGAAGCAGGACATCAGCAACAGACCACCAGGTTAGCTGCTGTTTAACTTTGATCTCACCACTTACTGACATACAGGATTAAACACAGGTATGAATCCATTTATTCCTTTTATTACATATCCAACAGTCATTTTTTAACTGGGCTTTTTTTATTGTATGTGAATTTTATTGAATTCTCTACTAATAACAGTCCAAAATAGCAAGAAGAGAACACAAAAACAGGACAATGCAATGTATTCATAAAGCTGATCTGACATACATATATACCAGCATTAAGCAAAAGAAAAAAGTTTAAACAATCTGTGGTAAAGAAAACTGTATAAGCAATTCCATTCCCACAACTCACGTTTCTATGAAAACAGAGTGTATCGGGTCATGTCGGGTTGTGTGTCTTTGCCAACTGAGTACTGAGAAGCAAACATACTATTATACTATAATATTATGCTGCAAACGATACAGTTGTAGTATAAATATTGTAATCTGAGAAAATACAGTAAATCTTTTGGGAACCTGATGCATTTAGTCTAAGACACATTGCCCTTTTATAACAATACTTTGCGCCTTGAGGGCAGTCTGTAATTGTGACAAAAACTCTCAAAGAAACTTGTCATCTCCCTGTTAGTCTTTCTTAGGGTAAAGTCTACTTCACCGAACCATTGTGGGACAGTGGAGGATTCCTGTATTAGTCATCGCTTTAATATTACTTTCCTAGCCAAAAAAAAGCAATTTACTACATAATATGAACACCTAGAAGGGCTAAAAAAGTTCTGAAAATTTTCATTTGAAATGTCTTGCTCTAGGAACTATTTTGTAAACTATTCTACAGATGCACTGCTTTTGCAAACTTTAAAAACCCCTAGTTTGTGGGTATGGTGCTGATGTTTGCAATTGTAAGTCACACCAAATTTGAATAACTGCATTGCAGTTCTTGGCACAAAGGACAACATTTAATGGACGAATTCAGTTCTGGTGGATGGGCAGAACAGAATTTTTTTGTTTTACATAAGCTTTTGTTTGTCAGACTTTAATAAGAGTCTTAAAAGCATGCCAGCAAAAAAGCTCAAACACCATATGCTGACTCATAGCTGGTGACAAATGAAGCACCTAATGATGAAACAACTTTAGAACACGACCCCATCACCGATCATGGTTAAATGAGAGATAAACATCATTAAAACTAAACATTTAGGCTTTCCTTTGCAAATCAGATTGGATTCCTTTGTTTATATGGCATTAAAGCATTTTAAGAGGACATGGATTATTTGCTGAAATTACTGCACTAGTAGTTCTATGAATGCAGTCCAAAACAAAACTGCTACTACAAAGCTGTGCTTGGATGTAAACTTCAAGAAAAAAAACACATGGAAAAACTGTCTGATGGCCTGTTTAAACATAGCTCTTGAGCACATAGCCATATTCTGCTACATTACAGTTTTAATTGGGCTTGAACTTTTGAACCAAGCCCAAATACAATCTGTGAACATTCTGTAATTATTCAGTCACGACATGTCTGGTGTCTGAGTAACAGTCTCATCCCATTTTAGTCCACATCTGTCACTCCTTGTTCCACGCTCTCCTGTCATTCCCTGTTTATGTTTATGTGTACACGTGTTTTCTGTTTATTCAGATTCTAAAACTCTCCCCTGCTCCACGTGCTTTGGTTTTGTTCTCTTGCTTCACTCATGTCCTGCTCCTCCGATTATTGGTTTCACCTGTCCTATTCCCCAGGTGTTCTCACTTCAGTCTTGTGTATTTATACCCCTCTCTGCGTCTTTGTAGTGGTCGGTCAATTCTAATGGCACCCTGGATTTACCTGTAATCCCTACATTGTGTTTGTTGTCTCCTGTCTTGATTTCTGTGTTTGTTTGTGAGATAACACAACAGTGGGTGCCCCCTGTATGTCCTCCATTTCCTGCTAACATTACAGTCTGAAGTTTGCTTCTTTAGTTTTGGACAAGAATTAGACAAAGCTAAGAAGAAATGGACATCTGTGACTTCCAAAATATTTTTCATATCCTTCTTTACATGTAATGCATAATAGCATAATGATTCAACCTTCAGTTAAAGAACACGAGGTTAACCCTATCTTGGTATAAAAGGAGGTTAAACCTATCTTGGTATACTTCCATTAATCACATCCAATGACATATGATATATTAATGATATATCACATCCAATGACATATATCATTAATATTAATACTGCTTGTGCACTACCCACTCCTTCGAATTCCTCTATATATGCAGCAAGTTTAATTTTTTTTCACAAACATACTGAGAACCGTGAAAGACATTCTCATGAACTAAAGTGGTAAGATGATCTCCTGATAAAGGACAGCTGACCAGTGAAACTCTTTACACATGTATAAAACAAATAGGGGCTTTAGTGTGGAAAAAACTGACCTCTTGTATGCAAAGGGCAAGGGCTGCCTGAGTCTCAAAGTTGAGAGACTGGATTTGCTGAATGAAGGTTTCCTTAGTCTCACACTGGTTGCAGTAGAGGAGAAAACACAAACACATACACACACACACACACCCCTTTCAGTTCAGGTCATCCATTTAATCTCGAAATAAGCATGAAAATATAATTGTGTGCAAACATTTTGGCTCCCAAGGTCAAATGACACATTTCTAAGTGAAAAACGTTGATACCTAAACATGGCATATTTCTGCAAAACAGATTAGAAAAAACAGAAGGTTTCTTGTAACCAGCTAACCATTTTTCTTTTTCTTTCTTTTTTTTCAGTTTTCCTTGAAAAATGCGTCTACTTCAGAAATATTCATAGGTAGTCTTTCATGTACAGCATATTTAAGTTCTAATAACAGATTTTCAAATTTAGAATGAGGTCTGGGGGGCCATTAACTTAATATTTTGCTTTTGAGGTAGTTATTTTGAAGTAGGTGTGTTGTTTTGGTGCATATTTTGATTTGTGATTAAAGAACAACTGCCATAACATTTTCATGACCTTTCAATGTAGCTGATATTTGTGCTATAGCTACAAGCAGTTTAAGAGTTTTCCATATCTTGTCTTGACTTCAACAGTTCTCCTTAATGTCCATTTCTTAATGACATTTCAGACAGTGAAAATTACAAGCAGGAAGTTTTTACATATCATTTATAGTCGTCTCTTGTTATACAAGAGTCAAATATCTTAGTTTCAGATCCTCTGTCAGCCGCTTAGATGAGCTCCTGGCTGACGTAAGTACAAATCACCCCAAGAGGTTTGAAGGGTCACATGATTTATTACGTTCAGAAATTGTCTGTCTGACTTAGACTGAAGCCTAGTCAAATAAGCTTTGTATTACCAAAAATAACTGAAGCCAATACTTTTGCACATGCCACATTTCATTTTTTTCAATAGTAGTGTTCAGTAATGTTTTTTTCAATATATCAAATTCAGCAAATTCAGGCTAATCATGCATTCATAATGTATAGTAATGTTCAATATTCAATATTTAAGTTTGTTCTAAGCAGATGCTGTCTTATATTGTTTTCACTTAGAAAATCAACAGACCATGTTATTGGACCAGGAGTGCGCAAACTCTGATAGAAACTGTAGCTCCTTGTGTGTTTGTGTGAGTTACCTGCACAGCACATCCCAGTAAAAGCAGCAGAAGCCTTCTAAGTTCCTCTACAGCACCCTCTGTTGACCACGCAATGACAGAGTAAAAAACAATAGTCTGTCCACTATCATGTCCACAGAATGTTATTTTATGTTTCTGGTTATCACCACTATCAAACACTATTAAAAAAACAAGACAGAACACCAAAATGTTACACTCAAAGGGGCAGGTTCAATGATTAAAATAATTAGTAATAGCTCACCTGTGAGGGGGTCTCGTCCCAAAACAGCTACATTGGGAAGAGGCATGAGAACTAGCTGCTGAAGATTTTCCTAGAGAGTGCAGATGAAAAAGAGGGGAGCAGAGGCATAAGTGGTAAAAAAAATCAGTCATGTCTAATTACTTCATTCATTCATTAATCAACTAATAGAAAAAGTGGGTGTAATTCGAACTATAGAGACATTGAAATGGAGACTGCAACAAAAATGCTGCAGTCATATTCTATACTGACATATTCTCTACATCCAAAACACTTACCAATCTGTGAAAAAACTGAAAATCATACACCATATATACAGTAAAATACAATAAATAACTGCAGAATACAAAAGACATTTGATTTTCAACATTTTGGTTCAAGTAAGAAATACTGGGGAGCAAAAACAAACAAAAAGAAACATTTTCTCTCACAACAAATGTGAGAACTGCTGTTGTTTAACACTCCTGTTGTCAAGTAGGACACTTGAAACAAGAAGTGAAACCACAGAAAGAAAAAAAAAAAGATGACCACAGTTCCGTTCTGTTCAGCTACACTTATGACTACATGACTTAGACACTGGACTATCATCTGATCTAAACCATTGTTTGTGTACACAATCACACATGCAGGTGACTTAGTTACCGATTTTTTTAGAAATACATTGTGCAAAAACATTCCCTCTAGGCTAGGATTTAGCCATTTTAAGTCTGGATTCTGAGTGACAAGGATACGCATTTCTGAAAAAAAAATTAGCTTGGGCTGATTCATCCAGGCAACATAAATGCGAAGCAGCACAAAGAACAGGTTTTTGGCACTTCCCCCTGCCAAGATGCCTTTTATATGTTACATAATGAAATGATTAAGATGTAAATAAAGTCATTCAGAGTGGTTTGACGTAGAATGTCCCATTATAGAGAATTGTTAACAAAAGTGTGATAGGAGGTTAATGCATCCTATGTCTTACCACTATTTACCACATTCAGCAAACACTTGGAAGTTTGATGGTCAATCTGAATAGCAAATAAAATGGCTATATTTGCATTATGGTTATATTCAATATCACAACCCCTGGTACGTCCCACCAATACTGCAAAGCCATTCAGTACGTTTCTCTACCACACACCATTTCACATTGGCAAATTCACAAATCTGTGGAATTTCCCAATACTTGGGGAGTGCATAACAGCTGCATGGACTAACTTTCATCCAGGGTTTTAGAATGGAACTGTCTTTCTAAATGCATGTTAATTAGTATTACACACAAAGAAATGGCTGAAATATTGCAGCTTCTTTAAACTGTATCTCTTCAGAACTTATGTAATAGGGATCAGACGTAACAACTAAACTGTTAGCACAGTTTAAACAAAAACTTACATTAGCGTTTAGTATTGGAACAGAGTATAATTATATTTTTTATGTCACTGAAACTTTTGTGACCTGAAAGGCTAAAGAGGGAAACTGTGCATCTCCCTTATCTGCATACAGCCACCTCTATCTGAGGTTTAACAATGGCACTATTTATATACAGACACACACACACACACACACACACAGACACTGCTTACCTGATAGTAGGACCTGAGGTGCCGGTTGAGGATGGAGAAATTCTGAACCCGGAGAATCTTGTCATCACCCACATTGTGATAGATCTGCTCCACCTTTGGGTTTGGATCACTGTGGAAAATATGAACGACAGATGGAATATAACACCTCAGCATACATTTGGGCTTTTCACTTTCCAGCGTGTGTGAGCTCTCTGCATCTGTCTTACATGATCCTCATGACTTCATTGAGGTAGACTCCATCGGTGAGGCGCAGGTACTTCCGAATGGCATTCTGGGAATTGGAGTTCACTTCCATGTAGTCCTGAGAGTAAGGGCCGTCTCCATCCTCGGCCACCATGTCCTCAAAGAGATGCACCTTACAAAAAACAACCTCAGACTTAACCTCGGTCAGGAACTGCTTTAGGTTTTAACACTATTTTCATTCATGTGTGAATCCTAACCAAACACAAAGCTGGTAATGTGTTTGGTTAGGATGCCAAGCCAATGTTGTATAAAAGGAACGTCTAAAGATGCATTAAAAGTTCATTTAAAGGTTTGTTTTTAAGAAAACGCAATTAAATAAAACATGAAGCACAATTTTTAAACATGTATTTTAAACATGCATATATTTAGTAGCGAACAGACTGTTGTTTCTCTAGAGTTTGTTTTACTACAGTACAGTAGTTTGTTATAACATGTTAAGTAATTAAACCGTATTTTATGAAACACATACCCAGGTAACCAGTGGCGTTCCCATGAATTCTTCTAAAGTTTCCGTGAAGTTATCGTCCATCTTGATCCGCAGCAGCCGGCTAATCTTTGAGAAAATCCCTCATATGACAACTTTTGAGATGTTTCTGGATCTGTTTGAAAGGGTATTTAAAACTTCAGAGTGTGTTTATGATTAAAATAGTCCACATAATTTGACTAGGACTTCGTGTGACCGTTAGCAATGTGGCTGCCACTGCCCTTCTCCTTTTTTCACTCTGTAACACACTTCGTAACCACCCCGGAATCTGTCGTTGCATCAATTCTGTTCCTCGTCACTAAAGCTCCTGAAACAGCTCATTCTACCGCAGGGTTTCCACACAAGTCGGGGGGAGAGCGTGTGTGTGTGTGCACTTGATGTGAGGGAAATACCCCTATGCCACAGCCTTACTTTCCACCCTGCTCTGTGGAAAGTCATTAAATGTCCATAAGTTCACGTTTTGTCACTTTCTGTGACAAAACACACCTACAGTGGGGACATAACACTCCAAGCGTGTCAGCCCGAGGTGTTACAGTGTTACAGAGTGGCATCACGCCATCGTGTGGCAATCTGCTGTAACAAGGCCTACAGCTTCTGCTGAAGCTGTGGTACCCTGCATGAAATCATTCAACATCTATCCATCAGAACCAGTTTCTTAAGGAGCGTCTGAGTATTAGAGCCACATACACTATATGGACAAAAGTATTGGGACACACCTGTTCCAGTAATGCTTCAGCATACCAAGACATTTTAGACAATGCCATACTTCCAACTTTGTGGACACAGTTTAGGAAAGGCCCTTTTCTATTCCAGCATGACTGTGCACAAAGCAAGGTCCATAAAGACACAGATGGATGACTTTGATGTGGAAGAACTTGACTGGCCCGCACAGAGCTCTGACCTATACCCCATCCAACACCTTTCGGATGAACTAGAACAGAGATTGCGAGACAGGCCTTCTCGTCCAGCATCAGTGCCTGACCTCATAAATGCTCTACAAAATGATTGGGTTCAAATTCCAAACAGAAACACTCCAAAATCTTGTGGAAAGCCTCCCAAGAAGAGTGGAAGCTGTTATAGCAGCAAAGGGGGACCAGCTCCATATTAATGTCTATATATTTGAATGCAATGTCCCTGTTGGTGAAATGGTCAGACATCCCAATACTTTTGTACATAGACCTACAGTGTATTTTAGAATTAAAGGGTGATAAAATCTCCTAACCACTAGGCAGCTAGTCGTTAGGGCTTTGGTCCTGCAATCAGAAGGTTTTGGGTTCGAATTCCAACTGTTAGTGTCATCACTGAGGTAGCCATGAGCAAGGTATCGTCCCCACACACTGCTCCCCGGGCGCCCCTCTTTGGTAGCAGCCCCCTGCTTCACTTGGTGAATGGGTTAAATGCAGAGAAAGAATTTCACATTGTTCACGCTGTGGTGTGTTCACGCATGACTATAAGTGGCCACTTTACTTTACTTTTAAAGAGGTTGGGAACCCCTGGCCTGACTCAAGCTAAGGATTTTCAGTGCATGGTTATGGTCAAATTAAATTGTGGTTAAAAAACAGATTTGAACCACCTTAAAGTGGTTAAAGAGACATGTGTGCCATAAGAAATGTTCTCATGTTTGTTATACATTGTACTCTGTGGGCCAATGCTTTGACAGCAGTTATGGTATTAGCCGCTATTGAAAGGATAAAGAGATTTCATGCGTCACAACACGGGACAGCCTGGGACTCTGTCTCCATCAATCTGACACACTGGTCGTTTATAGACTAGCCTACATAATCCAGTCCTCTCTCACTTGCTCTCTCTCTCTATTTCTCTCTCTCTCTCTCTCTCTGTCTTTCTTATACTAACCCTCTCCACATCACACACTTGTTCTATTTTTATCTACACAGAGTTGAAACAAAACCTGAACAAAATCAGTTGTTCTACTAGGTTAACCTCGTCTGAACTGGCAGAACTGGTGAAAATGTGCTGTCAAGGAATGCAAAAGAATCAAGACAACATTCTGGAACCCTTTCGAGGGAGAAGAGAAGGGCTGTGAGCCTTTATAAATTCTTTCAAATCAATAACAGTGTTTTGTTCACTTTTACATGCTGGACAAATTGACCCAGTAACATCACAGAGCAGATACAAACTCAAATCTTTATTTGTCTCACGCTTCTTTTGCATTTGCTCTATACTGATATCTTTACAGCCGCGCATTAAGCAGAACGAGGGACTACAGACAGCATGCAGTTTTATGTACACTCTCATTTTACCAGTGGGAAACACGACACTTTCCTTCAGGTTCAAACTCTCTCCACAGATATGTGTATTTTTAAAGTCCTCTCATAATTTGGAAGACAGGAGAACATTGGCAGGACTTCTTTGATATGTCTTAATTGGTCTTTTTTCAGCAAATTCTCTTGAAACTGTAATGGCATGTTAATCGATCATTAATAACAACATGACATAAGTTAGGGGTGTGTTTGTATTTTTGTCCTTTTCTGGATTGTCATCTCTAATTAAACCTTCTATCCAACCAGTCCCTGTCCTTTAGCTGGCGGGCATGGCTTCCTTCTCAGGTGCTGGAGCCGCTTCTCCTGCCTCCGGCTCGGCCGCTGGTGAGGCGACGTCCACTTGCACTTGCTTGAAGAAGTTTGTGACCTTCTCTTTAAGCTCATTGATTGTCTCCTTCACTCCTTTCTCCAAGATGTAGCCCTCTGTCTCGACCTCCACGTTCTCCTGGCCCTCCACCGCCTGCATGGATGTCTGAAGAAAGCGCAGGCCCATCAGCACGGTCATCTACAACCCGGAGACCAGAGGGGATCAGTGGTTTCACATGCATTTCGAAGAGTTAAATGTATTTTTCGTTTTTAATATTACACTTTATAGGGATAGATAGAAATGTCCAGTACAATGGCACTGTATGAAATATGGTGAAATATGGGGTTTAGCCGCTACAGGCACTTTTGGCTCTGGATCTTTTTGGCTGTTATTCTACTAATAAATCTCTAGTTTTATTGCAGCCTAAGGCTTATTATTTAGAAATAACATGAAAAACTGGAGTTATAGGAGTAAATACTAGAAGTCTGGACCTGACAGCAGATCCTGAAACAGTCACAAATAAATAAAATAAAAAAGTACATTGTGGAAGGAAATAAAGGTTTTAGTTATAGCCCATAGAGAATCTACACAGCTTTAAATTTCCTTGGCCGATTACACAGTAATGATAACAACAGATCGAGAGGGCATCTCTGAGTCAGATTATATTTATGTCCTAGATCGCTAGAGCACTGTTTGCCCACCAGAGCTGGTCGATAGCTGGGGAGTGAATGGTTCAATGTAGGCATGCACATTACATAACTAACTGATGTTATTTCAGGTTTATTATGTAATGATGTTTCTTCGGTTTATTGTCTATTATAAAATAGAAACAGTCTGTTGATGTCTTAAAAAATGTTTGGAAATCAAATAATCTTTCTCTTTCCCGTTTAAACTCTAAGGACATTTGAACACTTAAGTTATAGACTTCTGTTCCTACTTTGTGAAGCTACAGAAGTCAGAATTTTGCTTCTTCAGATTTAGCACTTGTAGATGTGGTTTTAGGCCACAGTATGATTTGAACCTGAGCTATGAAAAAAACAAAACCTCTGATCTTGAATCAGATTCCTGAGTATTCATGGTGGCTATTATCACAAACTAGTTCTAGATTAGCTCTCCTACTCCTGAGGGGGTTTGTGAAAATGTTGTGGTGGTTTGGCTACACTGTGAAATTTTGTTCATTTTTACAGCTAACAAGAAGTTGTACATGAGTCATTCATGAGTCCTACATTAGGACACGAGCCCTGAACCTTTTTGATGAGTCTATGCCACCTTAATGAAAGGCTGGATGCGGTTTGGGCATGGAGAAGTTTTGGGGATGTGTTTATAGAAAAAAAATGTGTGACTATTGTCTTGATTACATCTTCTTGCACTACCCCCTACTTAAAGAATTAGCACTTAGAGTTCTCTTCTATCTCTCCCACTGTCCTGAAGCTTTAGTATTTCTTCAAATTGTCATGGATAAGGATATTATTATTATTATTATTATTATTATTATTATTATTATTATATTTCTGATAAAGATGTAGACTTCTGCACTAAGAGGTCTCCCAAGAGGATGATTGAAGATGGCTGGTTTTTGTGTTTTTCATACTCCAGCACACTTTACCTCATATGAGACGTATTCTTCAAGCTCTGTACCTGAACCAAGAAGACAGACATGACCGCAGGCCCGATGGTGTTCATCAGGCCCATATAGTAGTTGACCAGAGCCAGGCGACAGCCACGGTTGTACAGGTTCAGCTCCTCAGATTGATACTCGTAGTTGTAATGAGCCGCATTGTCCAGGAGCTGGTACTGGATGCAGGGCCTAGGGGATGCCGGGTTACAGCAGCTGAACGGCACACCATCCTGCAGGTAACGGCCATCCACGTTACTCTTCACACGACTGGAGAAGAGGTGGCACAAGAAAAGCTTTTTGTTACATATGAGATACATATATTAGTTCTTAAAGCCTAATGACATGTCAGAACTTTAGGTACAGACTTCCAGTCCTACATCTTGTAGCTATAATATTAGTATTGTATAGTTCCTCAATAATTTACTGTGGTGCATGATGGTTCATAATAGTTCCCACTTTCACAGCAGAAATTAGACAGTAGATTGTTCTTTGTATGTTCTAAATTGATTTATTACATATTGATTGAATAATCTAGAGTTCCGTATACAAGTATGTGAGCATTTGGAGAGATGATCAATGTAAATCAGCATGAGTGACATGTTGACATGTGACCTTTTGATCTGCACTTTCCAAAAATGTCATTTCCATCGATTTTTTGGAATCAAAAATATGGGACTGTCAATGATGTTTACAGGAACTACAGGAAGTTCCCCCATCCACCGAGCTCACATGCTCCCAGTTCTGCTCGCTCTCTCTCTGTCTCTCTCTCTCTCTCTCTCTCTCTCTCTCTCTCTCCCACACACACACACACACACACACACCCACCCACACCCACACA
>JBBPCZ010000034.1:8547728-8561466 GCA_037974445.1 Brycinus macrolepidotus
CTCTCTCTCTCTCTCACACACACACACACACACACACACACACACACACACACACACACACACACACACACACATATGTGCTAAGAAGAAGAACACCATCTCATGTTTATCACTGACTCACTCTTTCACTTCTTTAGAGGTGAAGTCCAAGTAGCGGTTGTTGATCCACTGCACCTCAAACCAGTCCCTGTAGTTGGTGTTTCCACAGCACTGGAACTCAATCTGCAGACGGTCAATGGTTTCCTTCTGGAAGCAGCGGCCTGGAGTGTCTGTGTCCTGTGGAATGTATTATCAGTAATGTGACAATGTGCAACATGTAATAATTAGCCTAAATGATGTGCCCACTGAGGCTTCTGTAGTGAGAATTGTTCTCAGTCCAGGATTTCATCAGTTTAAATATCTGCCAGTACACCAACTAATCCATCTGATGCCCCTGAACGCAGCAGAGTGTCTGATGCTTGATGATGTTCTCTGAATCCTTAGCATTTGGTACACAAACCACCACAATTTACGTCCAGATCCTCAAAGTTTTCTTACATGTCACACCCCAGTAAAAACTACATTACACTGGTCATTATACTGGCTTGCTGTTTGAGGCTTAACAGTTCACTGCAAGGGCCATAATGCTGTATTTATGTGTAATCTAAATTACGTTAGTTGCCCAATAATTCCTAATAATAATACTTTCTGAATAGTAAGTCTTATGATTAATAACTAAATAATAAGCCCACAGTGTAAGGGGCTAAGATTTGTTTTTAGGGTACTAAAAAAGAGAATGTGCCTTGTCTGTGTGTGTGTGTGTGTGTGTGTGTGTGTGTGTTCACTCACTTTATAAAAACGGATGCCATTCTTCAGGCCCACTTTCAGAGATTCCTCCAGGCTGGGCTGCAGGGCATAGCTCAGAATCATGGCCACCAACAGCAGGGAGGTAAAGGAGAGAGAGACACAGAAGAAGGGAGTGAGGAAGTTCTTCCAGCGAGGAAATCGTGAGGCATCCAGAGAGTCCTGACACACTTTGCCAGCACAGATGTTGATCCCCACAGATGCCAGCCCCACCACCATCAGCAGATTGGGCACAATGTGGATGTCATTGTTGTGCATTGCCTGAAAAGCAAGAAGAGAGTTAAAGCTGCAATAAAAAGAATTAGCATCTGCAAGGCTTTTGACTGTAACCCAGAAAAAACAAGCTGAGAGCAAGCCTGCGACACTGTGAGCTGATGACTAGCTACATAATCATAAGACAAAGCTAAAAACTGAATTTTGTTTGATTTTTAAGTTGTTTACTGCATTTGAAGAGATCATGTGTTTGTTACCGTGTGTGGATATTTAATGATGAGAGGACCTTTGGCAGTTTTATAGTTATATGAATGTTAAGAATGTTTTTTTTTCTTGTCCAACAAAGTGACATTCATATAAATTTCATATATACAATGATTTTTATGACAACAAACACACACATAATGAAAGTGAGGTTGTACAGACTATATTAAGAGTACAGTATCTAAGGCAGCAGAATATAATATAAATAAAATGTATTATTATTATATTCTGCTGCCTTAGATACTGTACTCTTCCTTACTGTCCTGTTACAAATAAATGCGGTCTCCATTCAGAGACTGTCAGTCCGAATGCCATGCTACTTTAGTTGCTTCTGGACTTACAGGACTTTCTGTTGTGCAGTGGCCAGGGTGATAGAGGCTATTTCCTGTTTGTTTTACCATGTGACCAGCAGCAGCCTATTGCAGGCCTGTGAGGGCAGGTGGTAAATGGCAGTTCTAGCACTGAGTTTGCAGATTTTGCCTGACAAATTGTTTGCACAAAAATAAGAACCTACTGTTTCTATGATGCAATGATGTTGCATTAAACCTGTGTTTCCTGCATACACTGGAAAAAATCCAGTCCAGACAGGAATTGCTGTACAAATCATGATCAGCAGTGCTGTTAGTGAGTCATATGTGGATGCTTTAACTTTTGCCATAGGTCCTTACACTGGATATACAGTCTGGCCTGGATTTTAGACTGGGTTTAATAATAATCCTGATCCACACATGTAATGACACAAGTCTTGTTATTTCTGTTTGTGTGCTTCTATGGACCCAAGCTATTAAGATTACATGAGCATTTTCCAACATCTTTTTATGCCTTAATAATTAAACAGGCTAATTTCATATGCCTGATAAATGCCTCAGTCAAACAGTAGTCTATGCTGAGACATTCTTTATGACTTCAGAGTGAGTGGGTGAGGCTAAACAGCAGTAGACTGACCAGAACAACTAACTTAACATTAAACAATAGAACACAAATTAACTAACTAGATGGGCTGTTAAATGTTTTACAAACTGGCTGAACAAACAACATTCAGATAAATGTGGTAAATACTGAAAAACTGAACCTGCTGAACCTGACTCTGGAAGAGTTTCATTGTACTATACTCTTGGCAGGAAGAACTATAATATTGATGCAATTTACAGGGCTTCTTTGCTTTACTGTTTTCTTTATTTTGTATACTGTTATATAATAGCTTCAGAGCACTTGAGGTTGTCTGTTATCACGAGTAATATCATGACTAAATTTATCTGCAAACAAATCAATTCCACTGTATCAGGCTCTTTCATTTAAAATAGAGATTTTTTACATAAGATATAGACCCCTGAAGAAAAAAAACTAGGCCCATGTTATACAGCCAGAATACAGGAAACTAATTAAAAATAAACTTATTTTTATCCTAGAAACCACTCTCTACGAATTACATGCCAACTTTAACAACTTTCATGTTTTTTGTGCCTGCTCGCAAAGCTTCATAACTGTATAAATGGTTTTATTAGTCAAAACAACGCAGCCAAAAATCTGTTGTTGGCAATTTACACTGACAGCAAGTGAACAACAATGTGTATAAGCTGTTCTATGGGCGCTCTAATGTACTGTATGTTGAGCTGGTATTAGAAGTAATTAAGGCTTAGTACCTCTGCCCTGCGGACTAGTTCAGTCTTGAGGAAGACCCCCATGGCGACGGTGATGGCTCCAGAGACCACGGCCACCCATGACAGGAGCCAGAGGCCCTGGGCCAAACGCACTCTCCTCTGGAAGGAGAACTTTAACTTCAGGAGTGACATGCTGGAATGAGAGAATGGAGGAGAAGGAAGGAGGAATTAAAGGATAAGCTGGAGAAAGTGAGACCAGTGACTGCAAACTAGAGGATTAGCCACAGGTTAACAAAGAAAAAAATCTAACCAGAGAACAGTACATTAAAAATGAAACTTCAGTACTCACGGCAGAGAATAGAACTATAAATACTACCCTACTTCTCAGAGGATGAGAGAAAGGACAACAACAAGGATTTGGGGTTTTGGGAGGTAAACATGTCTGCTTTAACAGCTGAGTCAGAAACAAACCATCACCTTACAGACAAAGTTCAAATAGTTTAGCACTCACTATTTAAAACAATGTATCCACTTTTATCCAAGAAATACTGATTCCAAACACTATTAACCCTAAAAACTCTAAGGGCCTGTGAGTGGGCCTACACTTAAGTTTCTCTAATCACTACAGTAACTGACATGGTAGTTTCATAGTAATTGGTAATTTACTAAATAATACATCTTAAAATTAATAATTAAATTGTGAGCCTAGGATTCTAGGGGTCAATCCAGGGGAATTTTTAAAATTTACAGTGTTATGCCGAAAAAATGTATTTAGACGTGTTATATTTCACTGTAGAGTTTACATAAAAGTTAAAATTGATGATTACCTTCAAAGATTGTTTGGTGTCTTTCGTTTGGGACCCAGAGCCTGCAGTATGCCTCCTACAGTTCCGCAGCCATTTTGGCGAGGGCTCAGAAATATAATATGGGGCATTATTATGTCTTGGGTGCCATAATCCCTTCTCCTCAAGTCCAATCCTATTAAACTAACTCCAGCCAATAGGAATCCAGGCCAATGCCCTTTAAGCACACCTGTCCTTGGACTACAAATCCAAAGAGAGGGAGGGAGGGGGATCCCATGTATCTTCATGCTAGGTAGCATAGGAGGAGAGGGAGGGGTGAGATTCTGGGAAGAAAGTGGAATGATGTCTGAGGTAGAAAGTGGTCACTCAGTGTGTGAGAGAGACAAAATATACCAAGTTTTTGTACACAGGTTTATTGATCTATTACCATGTGATCTGAGTATGAGAGAAAGTGCCCAAATACACTGAATTATAATAGCTATGTCCAGTGTACAGCATTGCTCTGTTACAGGTGAATGACCATTCCTGAGAAAGGAACATCAAAATTTCCAACACATATAATTCACAAATCATTATAGCTCCTGACTTTTTTTTACTGAAACCCAAGCTGTAACAGCCTTTTAAAGTATGCACATGTTTTTGTCTCCTCCATCTACACACACATTCAACAGACCAAAGAGAAATAAAAAGATTGACCAGCACAGAGGTAATAAGTAGCAAATTCTTGGTCATGATTTAGTTATAAGCAGACTAAAAGAAACTACAGGTAAAAACAAGAAGGAACTGTGGAAAAGCCACATAACCACAAGTATTCTTTTAATAGAAAATAAAAGCAGAAGGGTAGGACACAAAATAACCTCAGTAGGGCCTACAACCAACAGAAACATTTTTTACACTGTTAACTTTTTGTACACAGTAAATTGGGATTCTCCACTGAATCAGAAGTACATCTGCATCTGGAAAATAATACAATATTTCTATCAAGCACGTTTTATATTCTCTTTCTCCTTTTTGGTTTTACTAAAGGGCATTAAAGGGCAATTCAAATATGTGCACAATTTCATCACAGAGTTACAAAGTCAGTCAAGAATTATTTGTTTTTAGAGAAATTTTCAGATTTCCTTATAGAAGTGATAGGGACTGAGAGTCTCTCCAGCGCAATTATAGCCTTTTTCTTAATCCAAAACAACCAGTACTCCTACACATGTCTTCTGAGTTCAAATATGTATTGCTGATAATGATAAAATAGTGGAAAATCTGAGAAAATAAGTTCTATTTGTCCTTACAGCATCCAGCATACACCTTCCCACCATTAATGTTTTTTAAACATGTTTAATGCCAACATTTTTTTGTAAAGTGAAGAGCCATTAGGCAGTGTATTTATACGTGTTACAACTGTACAACATGTAATAGGTTTCTGTGAGGGAATTTTTAGAAGCATTAAACTCTTCAGACATTTGGTTCCTATAATTTAACTCACCTAATTCACTGTTTCTCCAGAACGGTGCATTTCACAATAGATTTAATGACTTTATTTACATCAAAGAAGGTTGTGGTTTCAAATCCCACCACTGCTAGTGTCATCACTGAGGTACCCTTGAGCAAGGTACCATCCTCACACACTGCTCCCCGGTGCCCCTCGTTGGTGGCAGCCCCCTGCTTGGGGCAGCTGGTGGCCTAGTGGTTAGGGAGTTCGCCCTGAGTTCAGAAGGTCATGGGTTCAAATCCCTGGACTGCTAGTGTCATCACTGAGGTACCTTTGAGCAAGATACTGTCCCCACACACTGCTCCCCAGGTGCCCCTCATTGGTGGCAGCCCACTGATTCACTTGGTGAATGGGTTAAATGCAGATCAAGAATTTCACATTGTATACACTGTGTGGTGTGTTCACGTGTGACTATGAGGGACCACTTTTACTTTACTTTAATAATTTTATTCAGAGTTTTCTTTTTAAATATCTGGACATTTTGAGACTGAAAATGTCAAATCTCTAACCTATTGCTTACTCAGAGTAGGACACAGACAGTGGTCAGGTTTAAATTAGTCTTAGTTCAGTCAGAAATGCTCATTCCAATGGTAACAATGAATGAAAGTAAAAACCCATCAATTAGCATTATGAAAATGTTAATTGATGCTTACTACCTTCCACTCATTATTAGCCCTGTTGGCATATTTGGTTCAGCAATTACTTTAAATCAGCCTACAGGCCCTCTGCAGGCCTTCTGGCCCAGTCCCTGGCCTTGTGATCTCTCTCTAATGGCCCTTCCTGTGCTGGGGGTGGAATGTGGCTCATAAAATTATCCAGCATCTTCTGTGCTGAAATGAAGGTGACCTCATTTGGGTCCTTTGGTGAATTGCCTGAATTCCCGTCTATTCTCTGCCCCGCTCTGTTTGAGCCTATCTCCTCCAGGCTGTATGGATTAGCTGGAATGTCGCTTGCCCTCCACATGCTGATGGAGTGTAGTTCTGTCTCTAAGCCTGAATGATGCACTGTGACCACAGGGTCATGCTCTGTGGTCTTGTTATCTGCTATCTTTCTATAGTTACCCTGGTTAATATCAGCAACAGTAAAACGAGGGTGTGGATCCCTCTGTTCAGGAGATAGGACAGCCTCACTTGCTTTAACCACAGTCTTCTCTGACCCTGTCCAGGATTCTTGACTTTCTGTCCATGGCAAAAATGCTGTCACATGCTGTTGTCTGTCACTTAGGCTCCTCTGTGCAGTAAATAACCAGTCGGATACTTTGTTCTCCCCTTTTCCAGTGGGCGATTGGCTGTCCCTGAGTCCTAAGGCTCTGCCTGATGGACCATTGTCAGACTGAACAGGTGAGCTGGAGGACAGTAAGAAGCTCCTCACAGCATCTTGAGAGTCAAAGTGCTTGTCCAAAAGCTCCTTAATCAAGGAGGGAACCTAAAAGTGGAAGGAAAAGACCCATAATAAAACTATAGAACATTTTAAAATCAGGTGGCTAAGAGGTGAAGCATAAGAAAGACACACTCTGTTCATGTGATTTTTTCCCATGATCTGTCTACTGATTTAAAAAAAATGGTACTAATCCTTTCATCTGTCCAGCCTTTTTGCTTACATTGATGTTTTCCAGTGAGATGATGGTATTTTTAGCTGCGTCCAATTGCTTAGTCAGTTCCATTATCCTGTGCATGTGGTATTTCCTCTCTGAGTTCATGCCGTCCACCTAACGACACAGAAGAAAGTAACAAGAGTCAGCTGGTAATGCTCTACAAAGTGTAATTTGCAATATACATGATTATGTATTTCATGCAAGAATTATAGTTTCATCCAACAGCTGTAGAAGCCATATGACAACATGTAAACATGCTTGATAATAATATCATTATAAAGCAAAACATATAAGCACATTTATGCTTACTTTGATGTATATAAAGCATGTAGTTGTTTATATGCACTCCAGGCACATTACAAACACACTGTATTCTAGAAGTCTGTGTGTGTGTGTGTATGTGTGTGTGTGTGTGTGTGTGCGTGTGCGTGTGCGCGTGCGCGTGTGTGTGTGTGTGTGTGTGTGTGTGTGCATGTATGTGAGTCTCACCACAGACTGAAGTTTTTGTTCTAGGACACTGCTGGCCTGCTGGCAGCTTGTATAGTTTTCCTGAAGCCTGAGGGGGAGGGAAATTTGAGCAGTCATATCAGAGCTAAACTGGGTTCGCCTTAAAAATACAAGAAATCTCAGAAAATGCACTGATAGGTCAAATAAAGCACAATATTTTGCTAAATACCTATTCATTTTTCCAAGCTGACTGAGTACAAATATGACGCAATTTTCTAAATGATTAAAACCTTAGACTCTATTATTTATTATATTAAAGTCTTTAAGACTACTGCTATTTTACCAAAACAACAAAAAAATAAAATTTGATTTTGAATAAAAGTATAAAAATGACACGTAATCCAACAAATTCAACCAAGGACAGTTAATTGTTCATCAAAGATATTGAAATTATAAACGAAATTTCATCACTTTGGACTAATTTGAACATGTTCTGTAGCAGTTTGCTATATCATACTAAATTTAGTTGTTAGACATGAATGGGTTAATTCTCATTGCCTTTTAGTTATATTGACCATCCAATCTCACCTTTTGTATTTCTCTTTAAAGCTGTTCAGTTCTGCTTTGGTACACTGCAGTTCTGTCTCCATGTTCTCTATGCACGCCACTGTCTGCAACAGATTCTCATGCAGCTCTTTGTTGTACTGTTCCAGCAATCTGCAAGGCATCATGGGAGTTGGTGATTGAAAGCTGGACACCATGCCTGGAGCTTAGAGTCGGGGAAATGTCTTTGCTTTAAGAGGTCAAAACAGTTTCTACTTTCTTATGAGTCTTCATGTATCTGCCTGCATAGCAAAGCTGTTGTGCATCTTACTTTGGCCACAGAGAGACTGGCACAGGGAGATCAATTTTTCACAGTGGCTGGCAGAATATAGAGCAGCATGCAGCTCAACACAGAGGAATACTCTGGAATAGGCAAAATCAATAGTGTGAAATAACACAGCAGAGAGAAAAACACTCACTCAGCTCTGTCCTCAGTGCTCGCTGAATCCTGGGGGAGGGAGAGTGCATGAATGAGGGGAGAGAAAGATAAACAGAACATTGATTTTCGAACTCATCCAGTGTAGGAAAGTCAATTGATTCAGACTCATCCGGTTCCTCTGGGCTAATGAACAGATGCAAGCAGGATGGGGGTTACCCTTTATGCTGCTGTTCAATTTTAGTGCTGTCTAGCTAATACACAGAAAAGATATTATAAGCCTTTGGCTCATATTCACAAATTCATCATATCTCAAATACTGATACATCAAGGCTGAAATGATTGTAGATGACAATGGTGATGTATATATTACTTATTATACTATACTACTACTTAAGTTCACATGTTGGAATTAAAAATACTCTCAACGTATAATGGAAGTGTATTTAAAATCTCTGTAGATATTTTATAGATACTTTTTCAAGTAATTCTGGATCATTTCTGTTTGTCCATTCATTATAAAATTTTCACACAGTGTAACTGGCAGTGGGTGTTTCTGAATTATGTTAAGAATTATGTTATGCAAGGTTTTATCCCAACATTAACAATATATGTATGTATTTTGTGATACTTGTTCATGCGTTCCTTGGCCTTAATGACACTATCAGCCTTGCCAGGTAACATTACAGCAGTCTCCTGTTCTTGTCCATTCTAACCTATGCTTCCACTAACTTTGTGCATCCAAGCAGAACACAACATTGACACTCCTACACTGCAGGGTGACTGTGACTGTATGACACTGTGTGACAGGTTCAACAGATATAAGGGAACATGCTATAACTGTGTAGCAAAACCATCAGATGTCAATATCAATTCTCAGTGGTGATGAGAAGGTGAAATGTAAAAATAGGCACATACTGAAGCTAAAATAAGAACCCACCCAGTGTGGAACAGAAGGCTAACGCAAAAAGAGACTGGTGTAATCCTTTCCAGGAAGGATTGATGTTATCAAGACAAGAGGACACATAACCAAGTATTGCAAAAGGAAATGAGTTTTCAGCGTTTTTCACCTTGCAACCTTCTTCATCAATGGACAGCTCATTTGTACATTTACAATACGCATTGTGTAAAAACTGATGAATGGATCGATAGAATTGCTCCAAATTTATGAATTACTTATGATTACCTCAATTACCAAATAATTTTTTCCATCTCCTGTAAAGTTACCATCTTGAAGATATGAGGTTTTCCCATAACAGCGAGATGCTTATATACACATACACAAAGAAAAGGTCAAATTCACCTTGTGGGAGGTTTTGGAGTGTCTCCTGTGTCCCACTTGTTTGTGCTTGTGACTTTTCTCTGAGTTGGGACTGGTGGCAGCAGAGGACTTGCTTGAAGGAGACTCAGACTCAAGGCCCGAGGGCCTTGCAGGGGGAGGAGAGCCCTTGTGCTCATGGCCTCTGTGGAGCTGCTTAGCCAGGCCACGGCCTCCATGGGAAGCCCCTTTGTTCTTGGTGTGATGGTGCTTCTCCTGCAGGACAGGTTCAGGGCTGGTGCTGGTGCCATCAGTGAGGAGCTGGCTGTATTTTCTATGCTGCTGTTTGTGTGATGAGGGGCTTCCATGCCTAATAGTAGGGCTTCACAATATATATAGTTTGTTAGCAGTTAATAGCAATAATGATATTGCTCTAACAAGCTAGATTCTTTTTTATAGATGTGTTGAGTGCGATACTGACCAAATCTCAGACATTCAACATGACTTTCTGCATTTTGTTTATTCAATAAATAAACGATAAATCGTCCCTGTCAAATCAAAACTTCACATGACCATTTTTTAACACTAGCTGCCCTTTACATTGTGTCCAAAATAATTTGTAATACATTTTTTTATCAACTTCTTGTATTAATGTAAATTAAAGTTTTAAATAAAGTTGTCGTTTCAAAGATAAGAGGTCTTCTGCGTGTTTCAGACATATGCTTCACAAAAATATGCGAATAGGTTTGGTTAAAAAGGCCAGTCGTTTTCCATGCATATTTAATATTTTGTAAGTCATACTGTGACCATAATATGTAAGATAATCTGCAATGTGGTATTTTTTCTGTATCGTACAACAATACCTGTCAGTAGTGTGTGGTCTCCTCTCATGACTGTGTTGCTGATGCTGATGCTGTGAAGGGCTGGAAGGACTTGCAGTGTTATGCTTATGGCTGTTTTTGCTGGGATTGGATCTCATGCGTGAAGGAGATGACGAGTTGGAATCTGTTCCTATTTTTGCATTGTCCAGTCTGGTGGGTTTGGGACTCTGCTGCATGGTTGGTGTCTGAATGCGTTCCTGCTTGACTGCTTTAGCGGGTAGCCTGCACTCCTCATGGGGTGATTTGGGAGACGTTGGCATGCTGTTGGTGATCCCGAAAGAGCTGAGCCTGGAGGGGCTGATGACCTGCCTGGTGATTTCATCCAGAAAGGCAGAGAATTCAAGCTTTCCTTTCAGCAGGTCTGCTCTTACTGTTTCCACTGTGCTCTGCTTGCGAGGACCATTGACTTGCACTCTGGTGGACAGTACCTCCATTGACTTAGATTTCCGGAAGTTTCCTTGCATCTGGCCTTCATCTTTGTTCTTCAGGATGCCTTTACTTGGCAGCTGGATGGACGATACCGCCCTCTTAGGTCCTGTCATGCCTCTTGCTACTGTTCCTGCACTACTTTCGTTGAAGGCAAGGCTGCGTTCCAGGCTGGCGGTCTTGTACAGTGGGCCTGGCTCCATTGGGTGGGGTTTCTTACCTGCCCCAGGGCTCTGCAGCAGCCCCTCCTCACTTTTGCTCTGGCCCCTGCGGAGCTGAGATGTTCTCGGACCACGTTGTGATTGCCGGTGCGGTTGTCTGGAATGATGAAAATTTGGCTGTTGCTCCTTATGACGATGTGGGTAAACTGCTGAGTCACTCTGATCAAAGTCCAAATCCTCTGATTCCTCATCTTGAAATTTGTGCCTGGCTTCTGGAATGTTGGAGCAGGACAGAGAGTGCTGGGGTTTACTGTGCAGGAGATACCTCTCGTTTTCCAGACTGGGTTCTGAAGTCCAAGGTGAGGAAGAAGAAGAAGTAGAAGACAGGCTGGACGTGGAGACTCTGAGTAAGGTGTTATGTTGGCTGTGGTGGGGTATCACGCCCGCAAGGTTTCGATGAGGATGGGAGTGGTTTTGGTAACTGTCATGATGGGGGTCATGAGTGACACTGAATCTTCTGTATTCACCTGAAGGACTGGGACTGATAAAATAACAAGTGTTTGTGATTACCGGTATGCAGATTGTTACAGAAATGGCAAAAAAGTAACAGGAAAGATGAATGGCAGAATAATACATTTTTAAGATTTAAAATTAACTGAAAAATAGGCTTACAGTACAGCAGGGTCCAGAAGTGAAAACTATTTCTTGTTTTATTGTATTACCAGTATTTCAGTGTCAGTAAAACTAGAATCTTTTGAAATATTTTCATGAATTTCAGATTGTCTTAGTATTTCTTATGTCCCACTTTTGCTTTCATGACAGCAAAAACTTATGCGGAATGCACAAGGCTTTGACAAGCAGATCAGACCCACAAGAAAGTCGTCTAAACCTGTGCTTCAATGAAAGGGAAAAGACCAAAAAATCTGTCCTTTTTGTACAAAGGCTTTAATGTCACAAATGTGATTCAAAATGAATAGTGACCTGGCAACAGAGCCAAATCTTAAATATTTCTTTTTCATTTTACTTGTCCTAACCTTTGTTACTTGCCATAAACGTTATTTCTATAAATTAAAAAAATGAAAAAAGAAAATCTCAGATTTTCATCATGGATTGCTCTGTATATCCATTACAGAAAAGATTGAAGGCACATTGTTTGTGAATATCAGACCTATAGAAATTTGACACTTGAATTTGTTTTAGAGAGAAAGAAAAGCACATACTCATGTGGTCCTCGGTGCTGGTACTGGTTGGGACGATGATGCTGGACATGTTGATGAGAAACAAGACGCTGATGTTTCTGGTGTTTAAGCTCATCTTCCGATAATCCACACACAGGAGTGAAATACTTTTCCATTCTTTCTCTCTCTCTTTCTTTTTTACAGCTCTTCTACCAGATCAGTCTTAACTCATCGTAACGCCATCAAACTGTGGGTTTGCTGATTTGACGATAAACCGTGTTAAAATCCAAAGATCCTATTTTAAAAAAGCAATGTACTCTTCATATTTTTTAACTTAAAAAGGATCTGCATTCTTCAATGCGTTCCATATCCTAGGCACAGAGTGCACTCTGTAGAACTGCATCATTCCCAATGGTCTTTGAATAATCCAACACCCAATAACCATGGGACTCTGATGTAATGATGCCACATTGAGCTGAATGAGAGCGTGAGACAATTGCCCTTGTGGGCAGGCAACAATAGAAACAAAATCAATCATGTTTTGGAGCACAAAAAAGAAAAAGGAGCACATTGCATGGTTGATGGCTTGCACTCTTAATTTGATTAGAGTTCCCCACCTCAGTATTGAACGAGTTTTAAATGCATGTGGAAGATCTGGTGTATTATGAAGAAGTTTTGTTTTGTATGACATGCATATGTGGATTACACCAATAATAATCCACAACTATTTGCGCTTTTATTATATGGTTCCTCATATAATATATGGTTTTATTATTAGGACCACAGAACGCTGGCACGTTCATTTCAATTGAACTTTTTGCAGCGTTGTGTGGTCCTAATTCTTGATAACAAAAAATGAATGAAAAAAATAATCATAACATTGATTTTTACCATCGATTTTGATATTTATGGAAAGTACGAGACCTTTGAGCACTAATGTCTGGCCCAGTTTTCAGAAAAGAAATTAAAGCTGAAACTAGCACAAAAGGAAGGAGGAAGAGACAAAGATTCGGATGAGGAAGATGTCAACAAATGGAGGATAACTTCAATTAAATGAACCCCAAAACGAGCATTACAGGGGCTGCAAGAGTTTTCAAGGACTGGTTAGTGGAAAAGGGAATGCCTGCAAATATTGAAAATTACACTACAGAGATTTTAAATCAAGGTACACTATATGGACAAAAGTATTGGGACACCTGACAATTACACCAACAGGGACTTTAACGACAATGCCTTCAAATACATAGACTTTAATATGAAGTTGGTCCCCCTTTACAGCTAGAACAGCTTCCACTCTTCTTGGAAGGCTTTCCACAAGATTGTGGAGTGTTTCTGTGGGGATTTGTACCCAATCATTCTGTAGAGCAATTATGAGGTCAGGCACTGATATTGGATGAGTAGGCCTGGCTCGCGATCTCCGTTCCAGTTCATCCGAAAGGTGCTGAATGGGGTTGAGGTCAGGGCTCTGTGCGGGCCAGTCAAGTTCTTCCACTCTCAGGGTTGCCAACTATCACGCATCCGGCGTGGCAGTCACGCATTCAGCCTCAATCTCACGCTCTCACGCGCAAGAAAGAAATCTCACGCCAAATCTGACATTCTTCTGT
>JBBPCZ010000034.1:8572831-8591258 GCA_037974445.1 Brycinus macrolepidotus
TATCGAGGAGAAATCTGGAACCAAACTCACGTTCTCCCAACCAGCTCACAGAATATTAATTATATATATATATATATCACTAAGAAGAAGGAGCTGAAAGGGTGCTATTGGAGGTAGGGAGTTGTCATACCCGACGAAGGACAAGAAAAATGGTCGCTTGACTCGTTTTCTTTTCCTCCAGGGAGCAGCAGATGTAACAGTCAGTGTGGCCTTTTTAATTAATAAATATTTCACATCATTGTGAGGGTCGCAGTTTATGTTGACGGTGTTTAAGTCAAATAGATTTTATCATTTCAACCATATACACAGTACGCAGTGAAAAACAATGTTCCTCCAGGACCATGGAGCAACGCAAGAATGAAAACGAACACAAGTGCAGACAGGACAAAAGAGTGTGCAACAAAACAACCGGACAAGACAAGACGACAACATTTAGTGCAGTTGATGATAGCTACCGTACTAGTCTGGATGAATACAGTAGAGACTTGTGTGCAAAAATGTAGAATAGAGGTAGACAGCAATAAATTGTGCAAATGTAGCAGCAGTAGGACAGACAATGCACTGTTTAAAAATAATAGATTTACATTTTTTAATATTACAGCTTTATTCTGGAAATTGTGGTTTTTTTTAATACACTATATGAACAAAAGTATTGGGACATGCCTGTCTTTCAGGGTTTGGGCTAGGCCCCTTACTTCCAGTGAAGGGCAATCTTAATGCTTCAGTAGACCGAAACATTTTGGACAACACCATGCTTCCAATTTTGTGGACACAGTTTGGGGAAGAACCTTTTCTATTCCAGCATGACTTTGCCTCAGTGCAGAAAGCAAGATCCATAAAGACATGGTTGGATAAGTTTCAGTGTGGAAGAACCTGGCTGGCCCACACAGAGCCCTGACCTCAACCCCATCCAACACCTTTGGGATGAACTGGAACGGAGATTGCGAGCCAGGCCTTCTCGTCCAACATCAGTGCCTGACAGATAATGGGCACCGCAGAAGTTCACCAC
Source organism: Brycinus macrolepidotus (assembly GCA_037974445.1). NCBI lineage: Eukaryota > Metazoa > Chordata > Actinopteri > Characiformes > Alestidae > Brycinus > Brycinus macrolepidotus. The sequence goes on from JBBPCZ010000034.1 coordinate 8,573,841, forward strand.
AGAAACACTCTAAAATCTTGTGGAAAGCCTTCCAAGAAGAGCTGCAAAGGGGGACCAACTCCATATTAAAGTGTGTTTGAATGCAGTGTCATTAAAGTTCCTGTTGGTTTAATGGTCAGGCGTCCCAATACTTTTGTCCATATTGTGAAGCCGGTTCAGCTCCAGCGTGCTCCCTCTGCCGGCAGGTCCCGGTTCTTCTATCCCGCTCCGCCGGTCACGGTTTGATGTTTCAGTGTTTGATGTAGAGTCGAACGGGGGAAGGATGTGGTCTTTCTTTTCTAGGGATCCCATTAAGGACTTCAACTACGAAATTTTACCGGAAAATCAAGACAAATCGGGAATATGGACTCTGCATCGAGGAAAACGCAAGGTAAGACGTCCTCCCCGTGTGGTGAAGAGACTGTGTTCCGACAGGCCGCTTTTTCACTCCTCGGGCTATATTTCTCCACGAAGCCGGCTAGCATTTGCTTTAGCCCGGCCAACACCACCCAGTTTGCCTGCATTTAGTAGCTACTTGATGTTTTCACTTATCTCTGTTAGTGTGGTTGTTTTTGTAAAAAAAATTCTACACAAGGATTTAATGTCAACCCCCCAAAACAAACATGATATGTTGTTAGGAGCCACGTAGCTAACGACTTCGCCACGTCAGTTCGTACAGCTAGCTGCTGCTAGCTGTTGGTCACTTAGCTACCACTTAGCTATTTACGTTTTAGTGTGATTGTAGGATCCGCTTTGAATATAAACGGCGTATTTTATGTTCTTCTTTTGCTCAGCAGTGAGCTGTCAGCGAAAATATAAACGTGAATAACCCTCTGGGCTAGCAACCTGAACATAAACAGAGCTAGCTGGTCGTTTAGCCTGACTGAAGAAATGCACATTAGAGGTTTCATATTGAACAAAAACAGGCCCCTGATTTTAGTCTACATGTTAAAGAATTTCTTTGGATAGACGTTACAGGCCGTTAGTCAGAAATCAGAGTTAACAATCAAGAGATTTATAGTGTCTGTCATGTCCAGTGGACAATAGGGTGATCTCTTGAGTACCTGCCCATGATTTATCAGCTGACTCCAAAACAGTTTAGTAACTGCTGACTAATTCCGTGACAAGAAGTGGTTTGACTTTGCCAATGGATTTTACCTTTGTGTCCTTTTTCATCTGTAGACAACTGGAGAGCCAGTGTCAATCTTTTTGTACGAAGTGGCACAGGGAACAGAGGAGCAGACACAGCTGGCCAAAGCAGCTTTCAAACGCATGAAGACTCTGAGGCATCCTAACATCCTGTCCTACGTAGATGGACTGGAGGTGAGGACTGATGGTTAGGGTGGTTAGGGATGTGTTGTGCTGAGTCATGATGCATACAGGCAGGGTGCATTAATTACAGTCGATGCTACTATTGTTTATGTATTTTCCTGTTTGGAGGTTCAGTTTATGATGTACTGTGATTTTTCCCTTGCATGATACCGGATCCAGTAATAAAAGAATATAACAAGAGATAATCACAACTGGTTTTCAAGTGGGAGATGGAATTGGTCATAAATGTCTCTAAAACATCTTTACAAATAACCCCAGCATGTCTGCATAAGCACATTACATTGCACAGTTTAAAGTTAAAAGGTATGCAGAATAAAATGTGTACATAAAGGTGAATACATAAGGAGATATAGGAGGAAAAAGTGAATGAGTACTCTTCATTAGCACAGACCTGGGCGAAGAATATTTGTATATTCAAATGATTACAGAATAACTGGTGTGACAGTGACAGGGATGAACACAGTGCAGTTAACTCTAATCAAGGAAGTCTGAACCTGTGCTGCACTTCCCAGTCACTCACAGTCTCGAGTGATGTCCGATATCCTAAATTTTGTCTCGGTGGTTCCCATGAAGGTCAAGAGATAGACTGCATAAACACATGTTTGTGGCTACAAACTGTATGTATCCCATGTCTACTAAACGTTTTTGTTAACACCTAGCTTGACAAATAGCTAACAAGCTAACACACTCACCGTTAATATTAGGCTTTAGGTTAAACATTTAAGGATTCACTGAAAAACTGCAACATGCAAAGGAAATAATAAGTTGTACCCATGTCCTAAAGATTTAAATGTTTAAAGTATAGTTAAAAGTAAAGGATTCGTTTCAGGAAAATGTAGACAATTTTTAAATTGCAAAGACATGCTTGGAGTACAAATTTTGCTTCTTTAATTTAACACAGGATTTACAAGGCTAACATTGCTAACAAACAAAGTCAATAGTCAGCTGAATTCAGCTGTTCTCAAACCACACACAGCTATTCAAAAAGGTATCACAGACTTCTCTATGTGTTTTAGGACATTTTATCACTTTTAAAAATGACCTCACCATGTAGGTAAATGCTATCTATAGCTGTTTTAGACAACTGGGTTTGTTTTCATGAACCAGCCCAGCCCTGGTGTTGTGTGAAATGATTGCCTTTAGCATTGTTTTTCTTTTTTCAGTTTTATAACTCATTATAGCCATTGACACCTATTGTTTTGTGGCAAACTATGAAAGTTAAAAAATTGGATACCAAACATGTCGGGGTATGTCTGGGGTATATGGAAAATTATGTAATTAGCACTATCCGAAATGAGTGTCATGAAAATTATTTTTACTGGTATATTTTAGTGATGCATGGGGCCAACCCGTAACCTGCACGTTGACCTGCAAGTTGGTCTTATTAAAAAATTTTGCGAAGGTGCACAGGGTGGGTCAAAAAGTGACAAAGCAGTGTTCCAGCAAGTCAGAGTTTCTGCTAGTAACATTTCTCTGTGTTGGCCCATCACATCAAAATCTTTGCCTCCACGGCACAAATAAAATCAATCCGACCAACCAGTCATGTAATCCAATGCCTTTGAGAGTTGAGCAGCAAGCCTGGATCCTGTCCCCCAAGCACACATTTCAGAATTCAGTTGGTTAACAGCACTAATGGACTTTTTTATATTGTCATTTAGCAGACGCTCTTCTATAGCTCTAGTGTAATGAGATTACTTTGGTATTTTCCAAGGAAAGGAGAAAATAAGCGAAGTGGATAAACGGGGCAAGCGTTTAGTTAGGTGGGGAGCAACAATGCATCTCTTGCTTCACTCTCTTAAATCCAGGCTGGGTTAGCTTAGCTCTTATCACACAGCTCTAACTCACACACTTTATCGTAAAGAAATAACTTTCTTGAAATTGCATACATTTTTCTGTGGTTGTGGCAACCTGCTGATACTATTACATACTGGCAGAGACTTGCTTCCCACAACAAGTCTGACACAAAGTCATATACACACGTGCATTTAGGCTGCTGTTACATTGAAGTGTGAAACTATGGAGATAGATGAGCTGTTGAGGACTTTATTTAGCAACCGCTAAAAACATAGTTATGGGAATGGTCTGATGTCTGCATATTTTAGTAGTACTCCCCCAGGTCAAATTGCACCCACCTTCTCTACCCCAATTTTGCTGCATTTCCAGTTAGTGCTAGCTGGCAGCAGCTGGCTGATGACTTCAAGAAGCTCGCAGATAGGGATCAGAATCTGCAGCCAGTTAATCAATATGTGCATGTGCTGTTTCTTCATGTGAAGTGCATAATGTTAAATGAATGTGCAGTGATTAAGTAGCTGTTCAGAATTTTCCTTTTTTCTTCTCCTTCAATGTCAGACGGATAAAAGCTTATACTTGGTCACAGAGCCAGTGACACCCCTTACTGCACATTTGAAAGCCCGGGCCGAGGGTGGTGGCTCAGGGGAGCTGGAGATTTCTTGGGGTCTTCATCAAATTGTGGTAAGTTGATGAAACTGATGAATACTGTAAAATGAATAAAATGCACTTGTTGATATTGAATCACTGTAGGGCTAAAAATATATGGACACCCCTTCCAATGTTATTGAGTTTAGTTGTTTCAGCCTCATTCATTGCTAACAGGTGTGTAAAATCAAACCTGTAGCAATGCAATTTCCACAGACAAAGACTGGCCTTAGAATGGGTTGGACTGAAGTGCCTAGCTTTAAACATGATGGGATGTTAAGTTTCCATGCATAGAGTCAACAGTGAAGTTTGGTGCTGAAGAGATTATGGTCTGGGGCTGTTTTTTAGGGTTTGGGCTAGGTTCCTTAGTTTCACTAAAGGAACCATTTTTTGACAGTTATACACTTCCAACTCTGTGGCAACAGTTTTCTGATTCAGTATGACTGTGCACAAAACAAGCCCTATAAAGACATGTTTTGATGAGTTTAGTGTGGAGTTATTTCATTGGGCTGCACGGTCCCCTGAACTTAACCAAACTGAACATTTTTGGGATTATTTGGGACTTCGATAGTGAGTCAGGCGTTCTCATCCAACATTAGACTGAATTGGCTCAAATTCCCACTGTCAGACTTTTCAAAATTTAGTGGAAAGCCATCCCAATCTACTGGAGACTGCGGTAGTCACAGTGTGGGGGGGACTCCACATTAATGTCTGTGGTATTAGAATGAGATGTCTAACAAGTTCATATAGGTGTGATGGTCAAGTTTCCATGATTTCATCACCAAACACATGAATAACATCTTTGCCTCTCTTGATGTCTTTATCCACTCAGAAAGCACTGAGTTTTTTGGTGAATGACTGTCATCTTCTCCACAATAACCTTGGTACTTGGGCAATATTTGTGGATCGAGCGGGTGAATGGAAACTAGGGGGGTTAGATCATGTGACTGCAGACCACGGTGAACCCTCCTCCTTACCTCCAGCCAAAGTGGTGAACCCTGACTTGGAAAAGTATGACCCACCAGAGAGCCCCAACAGTGGAGGAGAGAAGTGGTGAGTGAGATATCAGGAGAAGAAAAAGGAATGTTTGACAGTATATGAGATTTGCTGATTAGAGCTATTCACAATGTTTCTATTAATAAATCTGTTGAAATTTGCATTTCAAGGCATCTGCTTTGTTTGCAGTTAGAATGATAAACATGGAATTCACAGGACTTTTTAAAGACATTTAAAGTCTGAACATTCTCCACAAAAGAGAAACTATTAGTACACATAAACTGCAATTTTATTACAGATCTGTTTGTGTCTGTCTGTGCTCAGGTCGGGAGATGTGTGGAGGCTGGGTTGTCTAATTTGGGAAGTGTTTAATGGACCTTTGCCTCGTGCCTCATCACTACGATCTCTTGGCAAGGTAAAACAGTTCAGTTATGTCACTAGAACAAATCTGATTTAAGATAGATCATTTAATACCAGACAAATGCCATACAACATGTGATCTGTTTTGGACTAAGCTAAGGATTTTATGAGAATTTTATGTTTACCTTCACTGGGCATATTTGCACAGTATTAAATAACTATGGTGGATCTCTTCACAAGAAGAACCTTAGATCCCATCCAATGCATTTAGTTTATTTAATATATTTCCCTAGTCATAATGGTGAATATGACGTACAAGGGACCAGCTGAAAGCTAAAAGAACATATGAGCAGTCATTTTATCTCCAGTAGTCAAGACTGATTGTGTTCAGTCACAAAATGTTTAACAAATGTTCTTTCACCTGTCTGGCAGATCCCAAAGCAACTAGTACCACATTACTGTGAGTTAGTAGGGGCAAACCCAAAGGCTCGACCAAACCCGGCCCGCTTCCTGCAGAATTGCCGCGCTCCTGGAGGCTTTTTGAGCAACAGCTTTGTGGAGAGTAACCTATTTCTGGAGCAGATACAGGTAGAACTACACCACCCATGTACATTAATATCTAGATATAGATAACTAGATGTATTATAAATCTAGTTTGACAAACCTGACTTCTTGTAAAAGTTATTTTAGAATAAAGTTAATTTACTGTCTTATGAATTCACCATGGTGGTGTACAGCTGTTTTTGTTCTACTAGTACTAGTAGCTTTTGTTACTTGTTTCATTGGCATTAAACATTAAAGTTGTTGTTAAACATTAAAGCTGTTGTTTTCTCTGCTTTGTTGTGGTTAGTCTTTGTGACTGAAAATCACTGTAAAATTGTTTGCTCTTCCTTGTTGTTGCTTGTGTTTTTTATTGAGTAATATCTACCTGTGTCTTTAGATTAAAGAGCCAGCAGAGAAACAACAGTTTTTCCAGGATCTTAGTGATAATTTGGACTCTTACCCTGAAGATTTCTGCAAACACAAAGTTCTGCCTCAGCTTCTCACAGCCTTCGAGTTTGGCAATGCTGGTGCTGTTGTTCTTACACCACTCTTTAAGGTATTCCATTTTTAAATAGCATGTGTTTGATCACATATAGGGCTGGGTATCGAAATTCAGCATGTTTGTAATGTTGAAGTAATTTGGTCGGTACTATAGAGTATCGAAAAATTCTGCCTATTCTATCAAAAAAATCCACGCAACACCAATAAGAGTCTTTCTGCCTTTCTGGCTATTTGGTTTGTAATTTAAAAGAAAGTATGAAAAACCTGTATTGCTGCCATGATATGGCAGGGTGACAGCATGAGCATAACAATGAACTTAAGGACTTCTTCAAGCAACCAGAATGTCCCCTTTGATATGTTTGTGTGTAGGTGGGAAAGTATTTGTCTGCTGAAGAATACCAACAGAAAATTATCCCTGTCATAGTGAAGATGTTCTCCTCTACTGATCGAGCAATGAGGATACGACTTCTGCAGCAGGTCACGCTCCTCATATGCACCGACTTTGTTAAAGACCACACTGAACATGTGAATTAGTACATAACATTAACCCTGTTAAATTGCTGTCTTTATTGTTCACTCATCCTCTGTCGTCTTGTCTTTCTCACAGATGGAGCAATTTATTCAGTATTTGAATGAGGCAGCAGTTAATTCTCAGATCTTCCCTCATGTAGTTCATGGTTTCACAGACACAAACCCAGCAATTAGAGAACAAACTGTCAAGGTATTTACTCACTTAATTGTCGTTTAACCTACATGATGTGGGTGAGATTCCCAAGAACATTTTTTAATTCAGGCTGTCTTAACTGTTCAAGTGTTTAGAGTGATGCCAAATGTTATTAGATGTTTAGAATTGATTGGTTAGGGCAGTGTTCCGGACCAATGACATACAACAGGTGGTCTGTTTTAGACTAAGCTAAGGATTTTATGAGAATTTTACGTACACATTCACTGGGCATATTCACGTAGTATTAAAGATCTAGTGTGGACCTCTTCACAAGAAGAATCTTAGATCTCATCCAACAACAAACAAACGCATTTAGTGCATTTAATGCATTTCCCTAATCTTAATAGTGAAAATGCAACTAGAAGTCACCTTGTAAGGAGAATACACATCCCTGTAAATTTGTTAAACTGTTAGTGCTGTTAATGCAGCAAAATCCACCACTTTCAAGGGATAGCTTCTCTAAAACACACACCAAAATTCCTCTGAGCTATGCTATTTTTATGTCTAGAGCACAACCAATAACTTAAAACACGATGTCATTAGCTAATGGAACTATTTTGCCTTGCATGAGGTACTGTTTATTTTTATTGCCTCTAATGTGTTCTCCTCTGTGTTATTCATGGGCTAGTGACAGACTTGTTGTCTGTGAATGGCTGTGTTAAAAATAGTATATTGTATATTGCATACTACATCAGTACTCTGAACACTGCTTTCTGCTTTTCAGCGTTTCATTACAGACACATGTCACAAAGATGCACACTATGCACTGTTAAATCAAAAGTGAAAGCCATATATATTTTTCTTTTCTACAGTCTATGCTTCTGTTGGCTCCCAAGCTGAATGAAACCAACCTGAATCAGGAGCTAATGCGACACTTTGCAAGGCTGCAGTCAAGAGATGACCAGGGTCCCATCCGCTGCAACACCACTGTTTGTCTGGGGAAGATCGCCCCCTATCTTAACCCTGGGGTAACTGCCACCCACAAGCTGAATTTCTGTACACTTCTTGCATGTTTCTTGCGTCGCAGTTCACAGAACAGTGTTGGTTGTTTGTTAGATTTCTACAGCAGTCTTATCCAACAGTAAGCTGTTAAACCACCAGATCTTTATAAAGTTATAATAAATCTGGCCAAAAGCCCATTCCTGTGTCTCTGTGTTGAATCAGATGCGTCAGCGGGTGTTGACCTCTGCATTCTCCAGAGCCACTAAAGACCCATTTCCTGCATCACGGGCAGCTGGTGTGCTGGGCTTTGCTGCTACACATCATTATTACAGTGTGAGTGAATGTGCCAACCGCATCCTGCCCACCCTCTGCCCACTCACTGTGGACCCTGACAAGAATGTCCGAGAACAGGTGACCCACCACTCACAGTTTGACTCAGCTCTTACTATGATTACTGTCTGCTTCTGTATTTTATACTATATTCTAATATAAATTCCACAGTGTGGAACTGTGTATTGATATAATTTTTACAATTAAACATCAGTCATATCCACGATGAGCGTTTCTAAATATTGAATATTAAATCATTGAGAAGATGTAAACTGGAATAAAAGGTTTTTGATGTCTGATGTCCTGTCTCTCTATCCTGTAGGCATTTAAAGCCATTAAGAGTTTTCTGAACAAGTTGGAGGCTGTTTCTGATGACCCATCTAAACTAGCTGAAATAGGTATGATGGGTTATGTGCTTTTTTTCTTTTTTATGTTTTGTGGATGTCTGATATCTTGCACTTGTCACTTTGCTCCATAATCACAAAAATGAAGGTTAAAAGAATCTGTTAATATTACATGCTGTAATTTATATTATATGGAGATCCCCTCTAATAGCATTTTCAGTTCTGGTGGTAGCTCTTTCAGTAATTTTGTTAACAAAATAAAGATTCCTTTATTTTGCCTTTTCTTTCCAGAGAAAGATGTTACAGCGTCTGGACAAGTTGGTGGTTCGGCAGCAACATGGGCAGGCTGGGCAGTGACGGGTGTCTCCTCTTTTACTTCCAAACTCATACGCAATGCCCCTGCAGGTACTGAAGGAGTAGCAGCCGGTAACACTCAGCCTGCAGCTGCTACCAGTGAAACAACTGCTGCAGGTAAAGGAAGACTCATTGTAGAACATAAGTTCTACATGAAGTAGCTATTGCACCAGGATCACAAATTTGACTGATTTCAATGTTTTCTTCTAACCTTGTTGACTGTTATTTAATATTAATGTATTTTAATACTGTATTTTTTCTTTCTTTTTCCATGAGACTCAGAGGCAAAAGTGTACACACCCAATGCTTCTGCATCAGCTACTCTTTCTAACCAGTCAGAAGCCTCACATGCTGCAGAAGAAGCGGAGGAGCCAGCAGGAGAGCGGTGGGATGATGAGGATTGGGGAAGCCTTGAGGTGATTGAACATGCATTAGTTAGTTTTAGTTTTCAGAGTGTTGAATACTTGTACATTTTTACATTTACTCAAATATGCTGTTTTTTGTTTTGTGTGCTATCAGGATCCTGAGAAAGCACAGACAGATCCTGACGACTGGAATTCTGATTGGTCCAATAGGTCTTCAACCCAGAAAAAAAGTGGTGTAAGTACACTGTGCACATTTAAGAACTTTTATGCTGTGGCGGAATTTACTGAGTTTACTCTAATGCTAGTGGACTAATCTCTTTCATGTTTTTAAATGACAGGACTGGACAGGTGAAGTGTTCCTAAATAGATGAGCCACATCTGTCTTTTCTTGTAGGTGGGCAGGACTTCCTCTGGAGCTATGAAAAAGCAGAGTTCTGATTGGAGCAGTTCTGGCTGGGATGCTGATGACAGTTGGTCCAATGAGAAGGACGTAGACGGTCAAGGTCAGAGTTCACCTGCAGATGAAGGATGGGGCAATGACTGGGATGACGATGGGGCTCTCGCAGAGAGCTTCACCCCAACACCACGAAGTACTGCTTCCTCAGAATTCATATCCAAGGCTGCCAGTGCAACCTCTGAACAGCAAAGTGTGCGATTGTCCAGTGACTATAACTGGGAAAGTACTGGTGGAAAGGGGACAACTTCTGACTTTCTCTCCGGTGTGTCCCAGAGGGCCAGCCCTGCAGCTGCTACTACGGTGAGATGGGAAAGAGAGGTGGAGACGTGAGAATGGAAAATGGAGACCTAAGAGATTTTGAGGTGTAGGAGTAACTTGGAAGCAACTTCAGTTATTGAAAACTTGCATGAAACTAGATATCACCTGCACTGCACAATGCACATGAACGATGAGAATATGCCATCTGTTTAAATAACACACATATATAAAAGCTGTGTTTTGTGCAGCTGGGATTATTTTGGAGTTACTTGCTTGGTCACATGGAAATGGATTTATGCATTTGATGTGTTTCCTTCTAGAAGGCTGATGATGGCTGGGGAGCAAACGCTGCAGGTGACTGGGGAACAGAGGAGAACTGGGAGTCACTGGATAATGATCAGGGTTAGTTTCACTCTCAGAAATGCTTGAGAAATACATGCGCTCCTAATGTAATAGTGCAGCTAAACTGTTGAAAGTGCATTAATAACCAAAAGGTTTGCATGGCACAGATACATCCAGAGATTAGATTTCTTTCTTCTTTTTTTTTTTTTTTTTAAATATCTTTATGAATCTTTGAAGAGAAGACAAGAAAATAGTAAGTGCTAAATAACAGCATCTGTGTAAAGTCATTCATCTGCCTCAAAATTTAATCACTTTTCATTTATGAGGTGTTGTGGATAACTTTATTACAGCTTCGTTCTCAATGTTATACACCCTTTATTATTATGGAGTCGTGCAGCTCTGTTCATCATTCTGGACTACAGCTGGAAGTTTTTTTTCTAAAACATAAATTAGAGTAAGAGTGGGCTAAAGTGAAGACTGGAGGTCTCGGGAGTCTGGTGTGAACCATATCTAGTTTGATTAATGGCTTCATTAAGACAAGGGGACACTCAGCCAGGTTTAGAGAAGGAACTATTCATGCTACTAATTGTTTTCATTAGTATACGTGTAGTATACATGTTTCTGAAGTAGTAGTGTTACAATGTAGTGACATTTTTATCAGTTACTGTGTGAAGATGAGATCCTCATATTAACAAGAAAATGAAGTAGCATAAAGATGTAGTCAGTTACCACTGTATGTTTCTAGGGTTACAGAAAGAACTGATGATACATTTTGCTCTGTTCTAGGTCTAAGTAAGGCCGAATTAGCCAAGAAGAAACGCGAGGAAAGGAGGAAAGAGTTAGAAGCTAAACGGGCAGAGCGAAAGGCAGCCAAAGGCCCGCTTAAACTGGGTGCACGCAAACTGGACTGAGAGAGTGGAAATGTCTGGAACAGAGGCAAGGCAAGGCAAATCTGCATGGCCCAGACAGATTGGCCGACGGACATTGGTCAGTGCTTGAGGAAACATTCCATGATCCTTGATACGTGGCATCAGAGGAATCAGAGCTGTCTTTTCATTGGTTGTTGGATGGGGTGGGGTGAAAATGACTTCATAATCACCCGTCACCTAGATAGATGTGAGTAACGGATAACACACCCTCAATCACAACATTTATATCACCGCTGCTGTTATAAAAAAAAACATTGTCCTTTTTATACTGATTACAGTATCAGTTTATCACGTGCATGGACAGATATCGGAAAATGGCACTGGGAGTCAAAGACTTTTTTATATTAAAAAATATATGTACTTCAACCTAGATATTGTAGTATGTGTGTATGTTGAATATACACTCAATACTGAAAGCTTGGGCCTTGAGAGGACATTGAATGGATGAGGGATGCTCCAAGTGCTTATTGAGTATTTGGAAGTTAAAACCCTGTCACATGATCACTTTCCCAGCGAGACCTATTCCAGTGCTTGCATGAACATTAAGGTATGTTACAACCAAGACAAAATAGCCATGAAAACCTCTACATGCTGTCGCAGGGCTTACGACAATGTGAGGAGAGGGGTGTTCTTTTTTTTTTTTTTTTTTTTGCTTTGTGCCTTGTTTTTCTTTTACTTTTGATAGAAGTACTGTATGTTATAGCCTGGGAGGCATTACGATGTTGGTTGATATATTTTCCCCCTTTTTAATATTAAGACATGCCTTTGGTCCGAATGTTGGTTTTTATGATCTGGTGCAATATCTTGAGAAGGGTGAATCATATTACATGCACTCATAAGAATACAACCTTAAGAAGTTATAATAAAAACCTAAGGGAGCTTGCCTCCTCAGACATATTGTGCCCTGTTTTTGCCTCTTTCTCAACCAGAGTGCAATACAGCACCTTTTTGTTGCCAAGCATTGTGTAAGCATCAACAAAAGTCTCCTTCTACAAGCTTTGCCAGACAACTAAGTGCTCAAAAATATGCCTTGAATACATCTGTTATATACATTAGTAGGTTCATAGGTTTGACGTATTGAAAAGGTTGCTGAGAGAAACAGTAAACACTGACACAAGTATCATTAAATATAGCTTATTTAATTTAATATTAATTTATACTTTATGAAAGCACCATTAACACACTTCAAAACAAACTAAAGTGGCACTAATACACAAACAATAGTTTCTACCCAAGAATAAGTTCCCTTTTATAAATATTAAACAGTAGTTAACTAAAACTGTGACAGGAGCTAACAGCACACCGAACATGATGTCAGATCATGTTAATGGACAAAGTTCATTTTCCCTCCTGACAACACATTTTTGTGTTTCCAAACTTCGAATAAGACAACTAAACTGCACAGATAACAGTTGAGAGTCGTTAGAAATGTTTGAGAATCCACTCCCCCAACACTTACCACTACTGTAGTTTAACCCTCATTAAACAGTAATTTAACTCATTAAAATGTTTCAAATGATTTTGTTTTTATTACATTTAAAATCAGAATTAAAATAGAAATATAATTTGTCATCAAATATTTAGCTTATTGCTGAGACCTGCTTCTTTATTTATTTATACATCATACACACTACAGCGATGCTGTTGAACATTTTTTTTTTGGAGGGGGGTGATGGATACCAACATGTTAGAATAAATAGAAATTGTGCTCTAAAACTGGCAGAAAGTGCCATATTTAAGTTCTCTTGTCGAAAATCAACAATGTCATTTGTGCAGACTTTTTTGCACTAAACTGTATATACACATGTGCAGTATCACTACAAGGAGTTAAAATAATGAGAGACTTTTCTTGTGCTTAGGTAAAACCAAACCAAAAGTATATATAATGCTGGGTCGTCCTAGTGGATGGGTGTGAAATGCATAGAGTTAAAAGGCCTGCTGGTGATTGCGCCTACAGCTCTCCGCCAACCCACACAGTTCAGTGTGAGTTCTTCCTCTCCTTGTTTCCTGACCCAAAAAAGGCAGATGCAACAGCAACAACTCCCACACTAACCAGGGCAGCAAGTCCCATCCCTACTCCAACCTCCACCGCTTTCCGCACCTGCAAACACCACAGAATACAAGATGAAGTGATAAAGTTTCCATTGAAGAATGATTTTTCCATTAAAGAACAGAGTATTGTGTTGTAGCCACAAGAGTGGACAAAATAAGCTTCCTCAGGCTCTATTAACAACACTAACATTACTGATATTTCTGGTCCTGCTGGCGTCTGTGTTGTGTTTTGAATGCAGATATATATATATATAGAGAGAGAGAGAGAGATATAGATAGATAGATAGATAGACACACAAATATATATATATATATATATTTGTGTGTGTGTGTTAGCCTTGAAACCGGAATGTCATACCTGTCGAGACTCCGCCTTCCCGTATCTCAGCTCGGTGACAAAGTGCTCACAGTTCCCACTAAATACGCAGTAGGGCAGCTCCTGGCCCAGAAGGCTGTGTGCGTCCCGGAGAATGTCCCTGATAGGACGTGGCTCGTACTTGTTGTCCAGCAGGTTGTTGATGGAGTACATGTCGTTGCCCACCACGTCCCACAGCTGCTCTTTCTTCACTATGGCCTTGTCATACAGCACGGACATCATACTGTAGGCACCGGCCTGGGCGTGCTCGGCTGTGAAGAGAACAATGAGACAAAGGAAAACTGTTTGTTTTGTGACCAGAGATATAATTAGCACTGGCCAAGCTGGTATGTATGCAAGGGTGTGGCTCAAAAAGAAAGTGAAAGTCATTATTAGACTAATCCCTATGGTCACTGGTGCGCACACAGCACTAGGGACTACATACAAGTCATGGACATAGTTTTTACTTTCAGGATTAAACGTGTTAGTAACAGACTTACAAGGCGGTGCGAGGTGGATGATGTAGCCTTCTCCCACATAAATGGCCCAGTGTTGGTATGTGCCCCGGAAAATTTCGATTAGGTCGCCTGGCTCCGGCTTTTCCTCAAACTAGGAGACAGAGTATAAAGCTTATTATATAGTATGTTACACACACACACACACACACACACACACACACACACACACACATATATATATATATATGCATGCCTAAAGGTTGTTTAGGCATAAGCATACGTACAATTTCGCATTACAATTACACAGATATACAGGAATTAAAGGAATGGTTCACTGAAAAAATAAACTGTACAGTTTCACCCCTTGCCCAAAACATAGTCAGCCAGCCAGAACATATCTGGGGTCTGAAATCCGCTTCTTTAGTTTTGCACTGCAGCTACAAGCCTGAACTGTGACACCGAAAGTTTCTCTTTTTCGGTGACTTTTACTGCTTTAGCAGGGCACAAAATTAGAAAACAGGCCTAAGAGGTGGAACACGTCCTGGCTGGCTGACTGTCCAGGTGTTTCTGGTTTTCCAGTAAACAGTTCCTTTAACTGGACAGGGACACTCACTTGAGTTGGTGCCATTCCTCTGCTGTTGACAGTGTCGAGTGTTGTCTTGCTTTTACTTTCGTCTGATCTTTCGTCTGTCAGGAGCAGTTCACACAGCTCACATTACAGCAGACACAAATACACACTTTCAGAAATATTACAACTAAGTTTCATCTGTCCTGGAACTGCCTTGGCTTGAAAATAACTGACGTGGCGTCGTTCCACCACTTCATTAATCATCCAGACCCCAGCTCGCGCTCTCTCTCTCTCTCTCTCTCTCTCACACACACACACACACACACACACACACTCACCGAGAGCACGCTGTACATATAAGCAGTATGTCAGGTCGCAGTATTAGTAATTGGAACTGAAATGTTATTTGAGCTACGCAACTTGTAAAACCACCATAACAACAGCCACGCATAGTCCCTCCACAGAGGATCAGAACCTGATTTTTTAAGCCGCTATGTTAATGGTATTAACGCTCCGAGTCGATAAACCCCTAAGCAGTGATGTAGACGTTTGCGGATCTGAAGTGACAGTAGATAAATGAATAAAATAGATAAATAAACGGAGAAGCTCGTACCTGGACTCGGAGGGTGGTGTGCGAAGGCCTGTCTGTCTGAGAGCGACTGTCAGTGCTGGACTATCAGGAGGCTCGATCAGCTGGGGCTCCAGGAGGAGGGAACAGCCTTAAAGAGACCACCACTCCAGAGAGAGAGAACTGAGACCTCCCCTTCACTCACTGACACGACATACTTCATTTATCCTCAGTAAAAAAAAAAAAAAATACACTGAACCCGAGATCTTGGAAATAATTGTTATGATCGAGCGCGTGTTTTCTTTTATCAGAGTTCCGTGCTGTTTTTATCTCTTTTAATAAAATCTGACTGTCGCCTAAAGACGCTCAATTATATATAAACACTATCAATTATATAATCAATTTATATAACAACAACAACAATAATAATCACCATCATCGTATTATTATCATTATTGTTAGTGTTACTATAACGACATCACAACTTCTACTACTACCACTACTACTATTAATAATGATAATGATGAGCATAATAATAACTAATGTTATTGTTGTTATAGCGACATCACTACTACTGCTACAATTACTACTAATAATAATAACAATAATTTGTTTACTTTGGAAATTAATTCTTAAAACGTTCGTTGTAGTTGTTGTTGTTGTTGTTATTTTAACATCAACTACTTCTACTACCACTACTGCTACAATAGTTACTACTACTAATACAGAAGCTACTACTAATAATAATCATCGCCATCAATATTATTATTATTATACATCACTACTACTACTACTACTACCAATAATAATTCTTAAAACGCAAGTTATTATTCTCCTATTACTACTACTACAATTGTTACTGCCACTACTACTACTACTACTACTACTAATAATAATATTAATAATCATCTTCATTATCATTATTATTACTGTTATTATATCATCACTACTACTACTACTACTATAATAATTACTACCACTACTATTACTACTAACAATAATACCACTGTTATTATTGTTGTTATAACGACATCAGTACTACTTGTACAATTACCCCTCCTACTAATACTAATGATAATGATTTCTTTACTTTCGAAAAACGTAAATTCTTCTACTTCTTCCTCTTCTTCTTCTTCTTCTTCTTATTATTATTCTTATTATTGTTGTTGTTGTTGTTGTTGTTGTTATGATTATTAGTATATAACATCACCACTTCTACTGCTACTACTACTACTAATAATAATAATAATAATAATAACAATAATAACGTACAGTTCAACAATTAATAAAACAGTCCAAATTTTTTGGCTTCAACCACTGATACTCTTTTATACCTCTGTGGGCTGTATTTTAGCAGAACTCTTTGTGGTTCGAGCTGGAAGAACCTTAAACTTTACTGAATGTTTTTCTGCTCAGGAGTTCATGATGAAAGCTGCAGTGTGTCTCCTGACCCCCGGGGGCGGTGCTGAGGGGAGAGAGCCCACTGCTGTCCGAAACATCAGTGAGGAAACATCAATAAGCTTCCGCTGCTTCGTCTGTGTAGTTTATTATTCGGGCGCTTATTTTACTCTCCAGGTTTAAACCGTCTTCAGAAATAGTTTTAAATAAAAATAAGTCGTTGTTCATGTGGTATCTGGGCTGAGCGCATGAAGGATGTCAGCCATGTTCGAGGGGAACGCCTTGTCAGCCCTGCAGAGCTCTCACTGCCTCCCTCAGAGTCACTACAGGTCTGTAACACTGCTTAACTACAGCTCAGCTTAGTCAAAACTACTAAAAAACTGACTTTGTTACGGCTGAGAGACTGTTTATGGAAATATTCTGGAGGCTCCTCGTCGTAGCTTTCTTACTTCAGTACTTAATAGTGTGCTTTTGCTCTGGTTCAGTATTGTGAATTGGGGCTGTCATTATAACAGAGTCCTGACTCAGTGCTCCATTACACTATACACTATATAGGCAAAAGAATTGGGACACACCTGTTTTTCAGAGTTAAGGCTAGACCCCTTGCTTCCAGTGAAGGGCAAGCTTAATGCTTCAGCATACCAAAACATTTTGGACAACGCCATGCTTCCAACTTTGTGGACACAGTTTGGGGAAGGTCCTTTTCTGTTCCAGCATGACTGTGCCCTAGTGCACAAAGCAAGGTCCATAAAAGACATGGTTGGATGAGTTCAGTGTGGAAGAACTTGACTGGCCCACACAGAGCCCTGACCTCAACCCCATCCAAC
>JBBPCZ010000034.1:8592316-8603326 GCA_037974445.1 Brycinus macrolepidotus
AGAAGAGTGGAAGCTGTTATAGCTGCAAAGGGGGACCAACTCCATATTAAAGTCTTTGTATTTGAATGCAGTGTCATTGAAGTCCCTGTTGGTTTAAGGTCAGCCGTCCCAATACTTTTGTCCATATAGGGTATATTATGGCAAAAAACACTTCATCATCTGAACACCATTGATTTAACACAGGAGCTAAATTAACATGCATTATTGTTCAAAAGTCTTAGGCACCTGCACAAATTGTTTTAAGCCATTTTTCTCAGTGTATGATAATGTGTCTTTCTGCTGGCAGAGTTAACATTAGAATAAATGCAAACAAACAAGAAAGCGGTAAAAAAGTATCAAGAATTGTTTTGTTTGTAAAAAAGCAGTTGATATTTTGTGAGCTGGTGAGGAGAACACAGGTTCAGTTCCAGATTTCTTCTCAATGCCTCCAGCCATTGGATTTGTGAAGTTCCATCAGCAGCACATGTGAAACCAAATTTGTGGTAGCAACTACGAGTAATCCTGGACTTCCACAAGGAATGCACTGATATATTGTACACCATTTTCTGTATAATGTTATTTGTATTTATTATTTAGGTTTATTGAGTATTTTTAGTAACATTATGAAAAAAAATCACTGCTTGTCCAGTTTTTAAATAATCACAGATGTCCAAGACTTTTGCACTGTACTGTATCTCTTTTTCAGATTTTAGCAAATAAATCAAATAAATGAATAATTTGAATTCTCATTAAAAATGGCTAACAGTAAAATGAAGACACAATATAGCCTAATACAAAATGTCTACTTATGATTTTTTAGTTTGTTTTAAATTTTAAACAGTTGGCCATACACATCAAATTACCATACACAATTTAATTAGCCGGTAGGCAGAATATGTCAGTGTAGCTAAGTTACTCTTTCTTTACTACTTTCTGTTAAAAGTGATTAACAGTGTACTTTCTCATTCAGTATTACCCCATTATGTCTCTCAACACTATTTTTTTTTCTTCTCCAGCCCTCAGGAACTTGCTTTGGAAATAAAAGCATTCATCAGTGGTGTTGACCAGACACAAGGACGCAAGCTTAGTGTTCGTGATCATGCCCGCTGTGCAGTGCGTCTCCTCCGCACTGTCCCAGCATGCCGAGGGGCAGTCCTGGAGCACTTGAGGGGTGTTTATGATGAGTATGTGGCAGCTTTTTTCCAAGACCTTGAAGCAGAGAGTGACAGTGGGAGTAATAGCGCTACTGGAGGAGCAACCACCAACGTGTCAAACCTGGAAGATGTGATTAAAGAGATCCATGCTGTTCTGCTGGAGTTTATTAGGCTTAACCCGAAAGCTTGGGCTCCACTGGTGTCTTCCTGGGCGGTGGATTTACTTGGCCAGCTCAGCAGTAAGCATGCAGGAAGAAGAGCAGCCCCTCACTCCTCTAGCCTGAATGAGCTCCTCCAGCTGTGGATGTCATGTGCAGCCACTCGTTCCCTCATGGAATGCTACTCCCAGTGTCTGGCAGCAATGTTGGCTTGGTGCCCTGATGCATGCGTGGATGCATTGTTGGATACATCCGTGCAGCACTCTCCTCATTTTGACTGGGTGGTTGCCCACATTGGCTCTGCTTTCCCTGGAACCATCATTAGTAGGGTGCTTGCTTGTGGACTTAAGGACTTTTATGCGCATGGGTATCCTTCAGGAGAAAAAGCTGGTCAACAGCAGGCAATGGACAAAAGCAGCAGGGTGCCAAAAATTGGCTCAGTGGTGGGGATCCTTGGGCACTTGGCCTCCAGGCACTCTGATAGCATTAAGAGAGAGCTCCTCAGGATGTTCCAGGATAGTTTGTCTCCTCCACCACAAAATGCACCTCCGTCTTCGGCGTTGACAGGATGGGAGAGCTCCCCTCATCTCCGCAGGGCCACTGTGCCCTTTCTTCTTCAGCTAGCTGCCCTCTCTCCAACTCTCTTTGGTGCCGTGTCAGCTGAGCTAGTGGAGTTACTCCGACCGCCTGTGCTACTCCAGCTTCAGGCTCAGTTCCAGGGTCTTCCCAGGGAAGAGCTGGAGAACATGCTGGGGTTGACGGTGCACCTCATCTGTCAGACACCTGCCGGCGGAGCCAGGGTACTGCGCTTCCTTGCCGACACTGCCACACCAGCCTCTGTTATCATTTCAGGCCCAACAGCCTCCCCACACGATGGCGTACGAGAAGCCTGTGACCGGCTACTTCAGATGCTCCTTTTGCATCTCCACAAGCTTGTGTACAATAGACCTGAAGGTGATGAGCCATATACACACTCAACCTCCTCCACTGCAATGCCACGTGTGATCCCATTTCTTGAGGAACTACAGGCCCACGTTGGCGAGCTCTGTGCTGAGACTCTCAGGCTGGAGCGGAAAAGACACCTGTGGTTGCATCAGCTGCTGTGTTTGCTATCTGTGTATGGTGGCCCTAGCGTGGCCACTGAAGCCCTGTGCCAGCTGCTCACCCAAGCCAGAAATCCAGAAGAGCTTGCATTAGCCTCCCAGCTCCACTCCCCTCTATCCTCTTCCATCCCAGGATTGCTTCAATCAGCCGTAGCCCGTTGTGTTGCCCAGATCCACACCCAGAACCTGAATAGTAGAGAGCTGGCACAACTCCTAAACAATTTGGCCACAGCTGTGCAAAGCCAGGAAGAGGACCGAAAAGCAGGTGGCAGCACGGCTGGAAATTCACCACACTCATCAATGGCAGCCCAGGTTGGAGCTGCTGTGTGCAGCCACCTTCACGATTTCTGTCCACTGCTCCTTCATGGTGACACCATGGTATCCAGAGCAGCTGCTCGCCTGCTGTCCTGCAGCCAACTTCCAAGAGCATCTTCTCCGGCCCATCTGCTGCTCATTTCAAGAGCCGCTGTGGCTCATTTCTTTGTAGCTCTGAGGCAAAGGGGAGAGGGAATTAAAATTGGAGGGCAGGGTGGTGGAGAAGCAGTGGGTTACTCCATGCGCTTGCTGTCTCGCCTGGCAGCTTACTCCTCCTTGACGCTTAAAGCTGTGCTGCAGCAGCTTGTGGAAGGAGCTTTACACAAAGGCAACCAAGATCTGTTTGGGGGTCATAGAGAAAGCCCTGGTGAAGATGGGGCTCTCTCACCCACTCTAGGCTCAGACTTGGGTTCGTCACTGCTGGACATCAACTGTAAATTTGGCACCACTGTTAACTTCTCCGGTAGCGTGTGGTCAGTGTTCCATGCTGGGGTGATCGGAAAGGGACTGAAACCTCCCCACACTCCTTTGCAGTTTGACCCCGATAAGGTTAACCAGAACATGCAAACTTTGCTTGCTGTCACAGTCCAGTGCTGCAGCTCTGGTGGAGGAGGAAGCTGCGGTAATGGATCAGCCACAGGTTCCAGCAATGGCCGCTACAATCTTGTGGGTGAGTCCGTCTCAGATGAGCCCTCCCCAATCAATGCTGAAGCTGCCAAGGTCATCGCAGTAGCTTTGGTGGAGAATGTCTGCCCAGATGTAGCAAATGGAGAACTGTCATGGCCACCTGAGGAGCACGCCAAGACTACCGTTGAGCGAGATATTCACATCCGCCGAAGTTTTGAAGCAAATCCTGTGCTGTTTCACCTCCTCCGAGTGGTAGCAGCTGGGCGCCCAGCTCTCTGCTATTGTTCTGCTGTTCTAAGGGGTCTTCTGGCTACACTGTTGGCCCACTGGGAGGCTTCAAGAGAGCCTTCAGTGCTAGATTCCCCATGGCAACTACAGGCATCTTGCCTGCTGGTGTCTTGTATGGGCGAAGGTCAACTTCTGCCCCCAGTGCTGAGCAACATTCATGAGGTCTTCCCTCACCTCTCCCCATTTGAGGTCAGGCTTTTATTGCTGGGTGTGTGGGAGTACATGCGTGGAAACAGCCCTATGCCACAGAAGTTCACCTTTAGTGCTGAGAAAGGCATCTTTTTCAGAGATTTCTCTCGGGATGGAGATGTGGCACGCTACATTGCACCAATCCATAGTGTCCTTCACAAGAACATTGATCGACTTGGGCACCTTTGTTGGAGGTTTCAGATATAGGCTTCAGATATATCTGAAGAGAATATAAACCTTTTAAGGATAGATTTTCTTGGTGTTTTTGTATGCTCAGTATTTTTTTCTTGTACTGTTAGTGTTCATCTCTAAAATTTTGAAGCAAGATATTTTGTTCTTTATATAATAAAACGAAATAAGTCGGTATTAGTGAAATGGTCAGCTAAAGTGTTTAGTTTGTCTATTAGATGTCATTTGAGAGAAAACCCGAACTCAGGCTTGGAAATGAATGAACACGAATCCTGTAGACTGCAATAGCCTTTTGTGATCTTGTGGTTATTTTTATATGAATTAATGTTTATAATGTTTAGCTAACAAAATAAACATTTTGATAGACCTCCATTTTTGAACACTGAAAAAAATGTACATAACTGTGTAATACTGTTTTTTTATTTCACTTTTTTCATTATGCTTGTGTTTCTTGATGGAAAAAATAAAAGCCTGAAATCTGATTTTTGATTTATTATTTTTTTTGGTGGTGGTGTGTTGGGCGGAATAGCCTTGCCAAAAAGGCTTTATGGCCAAAGGGGCAGGTGCATGAATGATAACTTTTCAGGAGATGGAAAAAGATTCTTAACTAATAATGGAACAATAACAAAAGATTTTGGACAGTTTCTGCTGGTACATTCATCGTGTTTTTTTCCTCCCGCACAGTGTGAATGGTGATTGGGCCTTTCAAATTATGAAAAATGTAGACAAAACAGTTCTTACCCTATTGTTTATTAAGTTAATAAAGGGTGAGATGTCAAACATGAAAGAGTTCAATCCTATTTTGTAAGAATATTTCTATCAAAGTGAGAAAATACGAGGGTTGCTTCTCAGTCAAATTAGCTAAATCAGAAACATTTCCCACTGATATCAACAGGACTGAATAGGTGAAGTAATCAAGGCAGATGTATCATTTTTCTTTCCACTTGAGACCTAAAGCTTCTTTATAAACTATATGGACAAAAGTATTGGGACACCTGACCATTCACACCAACAGCAGCTTTAAGGACGTTGCATTTAAATACATAGACCTTAATATGGAGTTGGTCCCCTTTTGCAGCTATAACAGCTTCCACTCTTCTTGGAACGCTTTCCACAAGATTTTGGAGTGTTTCTGTGGGAATTTGTGTTCATTCATTCTGTAGAGCATTTATGAGATCAGGCACTGAGGTTGGACGAGAAGGCCTGGCTCGCAATCTCTGTTCCAGGTCATCCCA
This sequence comes from Brycinus macrolepidotus, assembly GCA_037974445.1. NCBI lineage: Eukaryota > Metazoa > Chordata > Actinopteri > Characiformes > Alestidae > Brycinus > Brycinus macrolepidotus. The sequence continues at coordinate 8,597,554 of JBBPCZ010000034.1, forward strand.
AAGGTGTTGGATGAGGTTGGAGTCAGGGTTCTGTGCGGGCCGGTCAAGTTCTTTCACACCGAACTCATCCAACCATGTCTTTGTGGACCTTGCTTTGTGCACTGAGGCAGTTATATACTGGAACAAAAGGCTCTTCTCCAAACAGTGTCCACAAAGTTGGAAGCATGGCGTTGTCCAGAGTGTCTTGGTATGCTGAAGCATTAAGATTGCCATTCACTGGAAGTAGGTGGCCAACTGAATTAAATAATTAAGAGGTGTGTCCCAATACTTTTGTCCATATAGTGTGTCAGAGTGCTTCACTACTCATAAACGCTTTGAAATAATGATGTAAACATAACTCTCTCCCAGTGTGGTATTATACCGTATCTCAGTAACTGGAGGAGCCGCGGTTTCCCAGCAGCCCCGGAGCAAACAAGCCGAGATCCGGGGGGACGGGCTTAACGGAGCCGCTGCAAGATGGCTGCTGCCTTCAATGAAAGGTAGGAGGAAGATTTGAGGCATTTTTGTGTTTCATTTCGCTCTTTTAATAATAATTACAGTACATTACTGCTTAGCGAACTTGCAGAGGCAGCGTCCTTTTGTGTACCGGACCGTACCGGCTGTTATTGTGGCAGGTGTTGAATAAGGAAGCCTCAAGCCGGAGCCGGATGGGATTTTGTCAGTCATTTTCACTTCGGCGAGCTATTAAAGGAAGCCTACCGCGTCATTTTAGTGATTTTAGGCGTTTTACTGATGTCTTCAAAGACCTCCTGTACTCAGTGTCTTTACTTGCCGGCTTGTTTTTTTTTTTACAGAGCGTCGTTTTTTCATTCTTACTCCTTGCCGGTTCACTCACAAAGCACAAGTTGCTCCATTTCGAAGAGGCGCTCTGGGCTTAACCGTCAGTGATGGCTGTCTCTGTCTCCTCAGCAGAAACCTGCTTCGCGAGGTTGCCTCCTGAACTAATACAGCACTTTTGTTGTCGAAATTATGTGCCTGAGTTAGACAGCTGTTATAGCTGCAAAGGGGAGACCAACTCAATATTTAAGTCTATGTATTTGAATGCAATGTCATTAAGGTTCCTGCTGGTGTAATGGTCAGGCGTCCCAATATTTTTGTCCATATCTGAATTAGACAAAACTGTGTTGTCTTCTCACATTTTTGCACACATTTTTTCTTGTAAATGAGACATAACAGTTCAGATTTACTGCTCTGGGCCAGGCCCCTTACTTTCAGTGAAGGGAAATCTTACTGCTTCAGCACATCAACATTTTGGACAGTGCCATGCTTCCAACTTTGTGGACACAGTTTGGGGAAGGTCCTTTTCTGTTCCAGCATGACTGTGTACAAAGCAAGGTCCATAAAGACATGGTTGGGTGAGCTCGGTATGGAAGATCTTGACTGGCCCGCACAGAGCCCTGACCTCAACCCCATCCAACACCTTTGGGATGAACTGGAATGAAGATGGCAAGCCAGGCCTTCTCGTCCAACATCAGTGCCTGATCTCATAAATGATTTACAGAATGAATGGGCACAAATTCCCACAGAAACACTCCAAAATCTTGTGGGAAGCCTTCCAAGAAGAGTGGAAGCTGTTATAGATGCAAAGGGGGGCCAACTCCATATTAAAGTCTGTGTATTTGAATGCAGTTTCATCAAAGTCGTTGTTGGTGTAATGGTCAGGTGTCCCAATACTTTTGTGCATATAGTGTACCTAAATTAGACGAGGCATTTTTCGCTTATATGTAAATGAAACAACGGTTCAGATTTACTGCTCTCAACACAGCAACTCCCTTGGCATTTAGTGTTTGTATTCTATGTATCAAGAAGTCTATCCTGTCTGAGGTACATGTTTTTAGTGCTTCTGATGCGTCTTTATTCATTTTTGTCTTTGGGAAACACGTAAATACTCTGTAAATGACAGGAAATGCCCCTTTCTTAAACCATGTCTGCCTTTCCTTGGTTTAGAATGGTGCTTCTGTTCGGGCTCTGTATCTCTTTGCTGCTTGGTGGCACTTGGGCTGTGGACCGAGGAAACTTCAAAACCTGCAATCACAGTGCCTTCTGCAAGTAAGTGACAGCCAGTGATATGTTTTGTGGATTCAGCATACTAGAATGTTTCAAGTTCATGAAATAGATGATTTATGAATATAGGTTCTTCCCTTTTGTTTACCATTAGCGTTTTATATTGGGTGCAATACATCTTCATAAACATCAGCTGAAGTTACATGCTATCTGTCACCAGGCGTCAGCGAGCTCTAAAGCCTGGTCAGTCTCCGTACAGAGCTTTGCTGGATACTCTGGAGCTAAGTGACTCCAGACTCACTCTGCAGCTCATCAATGACAATAACAAGGTCTGTATAAGCAATATGAGATTTTCAGAGACTTTCAGGGACTTTTTCATAATTCAGGGATTTTTTCAGGACACAGAGAACATATTTCAGTTCTTCATTAATCATGTGCATGCTTTCTGTTGTGTAGATCTAATCATTTTGTTTTTTTCAGCCAGCGTTTTGCTAATTATAGCTTTGCCTGTGTATTACTGTCCCTGATGGCAGGTGCACTTGCTGCTGGAGCTGTACAGGTTGCAGGGGAATATTACTCGTGTGAAAATAAATGAGCTGAAACCCCTGAAGCCTCGTTTTGAGGTTCCAGACGTGCTGGTAGGGGATCCGCCCACTGAGCCGTGAGTGTCTTCCAGATTAGAGCTCTCAAACTAACAGTGCAGTGAAATTGGTAAAATATTTGTTTGGATTGGTATATAATAGGATGCCTTGATTAATCTTTCATTAATATATGTGTTTCTGTGTGTTAGCCTCTCACTGCTGTCTAAGGATGATAATGGGGTTGTGCTGTCACTGGGGGCAGAGAGCCAGAGGCTCATAGTCAGCGCTCGCCCTTTCAGGCTGGACATCATGGAGGGTCCTGAAGTGCTTTTGTCACTCAACTCTCGTGGCCTGCTGGCTTTCGAGCACCTGCAGCTCCGCAAGGACACGTAAGTATCCACCCCAGTGATTAACTAGTTCAGCAGGCATAAAAATAAACTACAGCTCCGGAAAAAATAAGAGACCACTGCAATTTATTTTTAAATCAGCATCTCTATGAATATGACAACCATTCCATGCCAGTCTCTGTTAAATTCCTAGACAAGCACCTCATTCTGCTTTAGGAGGTACTGATTAGTGATCACCTGAATCAATTCTTATTTAATGAGGAAAAGTATTAAAAAAATGCTGTAATCAACACTCTCCTCTTGCAATGTGACCAGTTGGATGGCAAAACACTACTAGAAGTATGTCAAAGGTAATTATTGCCATTTTGTTGAAGAGTGAACAAGAGATTTGTTTTCTTTGAATTTTTCAAGTTCTGTAAACACTGCATCATTTCTCTTATTTTGATGTATTGCCATTTTCTTTAAAATTATGCTTTAAAGAATAATATTTTTATTTGGAAATTAGGAAAAATATTGTCAGCAGTTCTTAAAAACTAAGGCAAAGCTGTTCAGTTCGATACTCGCACTTTTAAAAGATAAAACCTGAGAAACTGAACATTTTTGTAGTGGTCTCTTATTTTTTCCAGAGCTATAGATGAGTGTTTCCTTTCTTAACATGAGGTTTTTATCTTGTTTATTATACTGTATAAGGTGCTCTTTGTGTCATTTGTATGCAATTTGGAGTTTGTTTCATTTTATCAGTGCTGCCTGTCACTTGTCCTTCATCCCCTTCATCACTCTACACTAAGATTTTTCATCTTAGTTTAGCTGACTTCTGCACAAACATGTGGAATCTCGGTGTATGCTCTTATTAAAGCGAAAAGGGAACACTAGAATTTTTTAATTCATGTAGATATTTCACAAATTCTGCTTTTCACACAGTGTTTGAGTGTTTGATAAATTGTCTAATATATTTTGTAATAAAAGTATTAAATTAGAAAAGAATTTGAATCCTGAAGATTTTCACCGGTGGCCAGCACTGTATGTCAGCATCAACCAGTTTTTCCCATTAGTCCAGCCTTAATGTAAGGCTGTTTAGTTTAAAAACACAGTTTTATAACTGCAGCTTTTAACGATATTAGGTTATATACAAACAGGAAAGAGCCAAATTATTTTCTTGTGACTGGTTCCTATTGTGAAAAATCATCTGAAATTTTTTGGCCCAGCTTGGGGACTTGGCTCTGAGTCAGTCATCCACTGATGGTTATTCTATTTATTTTTCTTTCTTGGCAAATAAATTATTTACTTTTGGTCGTGTTTCTCATGTTCCTTAGGGAGTATTATTTTTTCTTCTGTTTTGTTTTTATGTTGTCATCTGTAATCAATAATGTCCTCCAAGTTCTCACTTTTTATCCTCATGTTGGTCTAATGAGTAACCACTGGGAATGTTGGTCCTGTTTTATAGAATGAAAGCGTTTATTATGTATAGTTGCGCTGTTGTAATTAATGTTTGAATTTGTGGTCATTAGATTTTTTTTCGTTTGAATCCCTGTAGCTTACATTCCTCTCATTTTAAAGCTCATGCTGATGTTTTGATTACTGTAGTCATGATGTACTACCATCCTCCCCCATACACAGCAGGGTTTAGTCGAAGGGAAAATATATCTGCAGCAACAGAGACACAGCTGCACTGTTCTGGTCCTCAAAAAAGAAACTAATTCAAAAAGAGAGCATTTGAGAGTAAACGTGTGTGTGTGTGTGTGTGTGTGTGTGTGTCACAGGCAAGCTGACTCTGAGGGTGCAGAAGTGAAGGAAAATGTAGATGAAGCTGAACAGCAAGACGGGGAAGAGAAGGTGTGTGCGCATGCGTGCATATACAGACCTCCCAGTTAGTCAAACCAAAATTACTTCTACCCCAGTCACACAGCTTTTGTTTAATTGCTCACACTGTTGTTTGTGAACATAATGCTTAAAGTGGTGTACCTGATAATCAGGTTTCAGCTCTGTTTAACTCTTGTGTAATATTGCAATGTTTAGTAATATCTGGTTGAGAAACAGCCCTGACTTGATTTTCAGGTTATCATATTACTAACCTTTGTAAAGTGCTGACAGCTAAATCCTTCCTTCCCCTCTTCAGGTTTCGCTCTTTTCTGTCACCCATTTCTCTATTTCTCTGGTTTCACATTCTGTGTTTTGTCTCTGTGTCATCAGGCAGAAGATGGCGGGAAAGAGAAGGAGGAAGATGGTTTGTGGGAGGAGACGTTTAAGACACACACAGACAGTAAACCTAATGGTGCGTGGGCTCAGTGGGTTTGACTGAGGAGAAAAACCTAGTAGTACAAAAGTCTGCTTGCAGAAAAGCTATACTGACGCGCTTACAAAAGAAGATTTAAAAGGTGTCTTGCTGACAGTAGTATTATTTAATGATCTTAATAGTTTTCCCAACCGCTTATGGCTAGATGTTTGAGATGAACTTTTATTTACAGAGTTTGTTATTTACAAAGATTTTATATGGAATTTCCTTAATTCTTTTTTTCAACTGAAACTGACTAAGGGAGATGTGGCCAGTGTTATGTATTCTGACTTGCAGCCTGTTTGTTCTATAATGGCAGGATGTTGTTTTATGATGATAAAACTGTACAAATATCTATTTAAAAAAACTACTTTTCCTCCTCAGGTCCCACTTCTGTTAGTTTAGACTTTTCCTTGCCTGGAGTAGAACATGTATATGGCATACCAGAACATGCAGACAACCTTAAACTCAAAACCACAGAGTGAGTAGACATGATGAAGATTTGCTCAATTTTGGAAGGACTGCTGTGTAGTTTGATCCAAACAGATAGTAAAGTAAAGTATATAAAA